>LBNU01023725.1:15304-44634 GCA_014162995.1 Artemisia annua
TTTTAAACAAAATATATAATTAATATATATAAAAATACATGCGTTGATTTTGTAAAAAAAATAAAAATAAATAAATAATCAGTAAAACTTTAACTATTGAATTTAAATAAATTATATGGACTTAAGTGTAAACTTATCAGTTCTTTTATGTTTTGATAGATTTATAATTTATTAAATTTCATTATCATTATTACATATTAAATTTCATTATCATTATTACATATTAAATAAGTATATGCACGAGCCTATAAATATCAAAATGAAAGCATGAGTTACAGTAATACGTAGATAAATACACGAGATTGTACATGTACGAACTACTCATGTTACTCTTCTTTTTGAGATTAAGTAAAGATATGCGGAAAAAGAATTTTACTATTTTCGTTCAATAACGATGCATGTTATCTTATATTATATAAAGCTTAAGTAGCCTTATAAATGTAAAGGGGTGATAATAAATGTCTCAAGAATTGGATTAAGAAAATTTGAGATTGCCTCAAGCAAATCGAGTCCTTGGATTAAATGTTAGTATGTGTACATTGATTTCAAGCAACTCAAACGTCTCAATTAATAGTAGTTAGTCTTTTTACCTTCCCGTCCATGAGTTACAAATATTTTATCAACTATATAATGTGTCAAAAATCACACACAACAAACCACAACTTCCTCCACACCGCGTGCACATTGGGCTACAACTTATTATGGTGGTAAAGTAAGCATCATATCGTCTTACTTATTTAGCATATTGTTTTATATTGTTTTATGTAAATTTCACGTGTGTTTTGTGTGTGTAACAATGTAGGACATAAAGATGGTGCTTAGGAGGTTTGGTAGTAACATCATCTTCTCTAATCGTTTAAGAGATCCTACACATCGTTGTCTTATAAATTAAGTAGAACATCCACGAACATTTTCAATTTGATCGAAAATGCAATATATTGATTAACTGTATTTAAGTTACTAACGATCAACTATATCTAATTATTTTTTGCAACGCATCAAGAAGCATTAAAGAAAGAGATCGAGAAGTCACAAAAATTGTATCAAGAACAAAATATGCAAAAGGCCAATGGACAACAACGACAAAGATAACAACAAGAACAACGCCACAGCCACCGGTGGAATGAATACTTAGCATTCATATTAATAGTACGTTACAAATTAAACATGCAATATTTTACTTCATATAATACCGATAAACGGGTTAATACTATTGATTCATTAGCAAGTAAGTTTATTGAAAATAATGTGATGATTATTCAATTTTTAGTCAATAATTATTACTACACTTTGTTGGTCCATTTTAATATTTTTGCTCTTAATGTAGTTTTTTTGTCTTGTGGTGTGTTAATGTCACTTTATTAATTAAACGTCTTGAAATATTGTGTGACTTTGATATTTGATATGACTGTGTAAATTTTATCGATGTTACATATTGAAAATGGGGTAGTATATAATAAAAATATCTTCACACTATCATCTTAACTATGGGAATCTTCTAAATCGAAGAATTATATAAAGGAGAAGAAATTTGTATTTAGTTAAATGTCGGGTCTATTGATTAATTGGAGCGGGTTTATGATTCAGACTTGGGTCATTGGATATGATTTTTTACTATACGAGTTATAATTTATACTCTTGAATATACTCAGGGGCGGAAATATTCATTGGTTAGGGGTAGCGGTCGCTACCCCTGAACTTTACCCGGCAGTGGAAATTTTTTTTTTTAGTTTTATGTTTTTCGTACTATCTTTCGTATTTCGCGACCCCTGAAACAAATTTTCGCTACCCCTAAACAAATTTTCGTACTATCTTTCGTATTTCGCTAGCCCACTAAATGTTAAAAAAAAAANGGGCTTTAGTATTTGAAATTGCTCTTATAAAATGATATAAAATTATAAATACATAAATTTATAAATATTTTGTTGCCGCCTTAAGCACGCATTAAGAAACGCCAAGGCTTCGCAAAGACGCGTAAGGCTTGAGGCGTGGCTGTGCCGCCACGCCACGCCTCACGCCTTTTAGAACATTGATTATTTTCAAAATCTTTCCCACTTTTTTGAAATTCATGAGAGCATATAATTATATTTTAATTTTTTATTGCCTTTAAATGGGTCCACTAAAATTGATACCCATATCCTATAAAAGTATAAATCAATCCAAACAACAACTATGGGATTAGTACATTCATTGTCATACCACCCTATATATATATACCCATACCCATTGTGATTCATGTCAACAAGCCAAACGCCTCCTAAAGTGCAAATGAATCAATCAAAGACACTTGGGTTATACGGAATCACTAAAGGTATGACTTTGATTAGAGGGGTGTATGGGATTGGGAATATTAATTTCATTATTGTTGTTTGGTATAAAAATTTAGGTATGGGTATCACATTTAATATTGTCAATTTAAATGCTCATGTAAAGAAAATAAATGTAGTGGAGATAAAAAAAATGTGGGTCCACTGGAATGAGCATAAAAAGTCACCTCACCCCATTGGTATAGGTCTATGGGTATCCTATCATTGTTTGATTGTTATATGTGTCACCAAACAATTGATATCACTATGAAAGTCATAGTTTGATTCCCATTAATGTATATCAAACGCACCCTAAAAGTGCTCATGCCCTATCTTTACTACCTATAAAGGAAAAAGGGTCAAAGGTGAAAGTGAAAAAGTCAATAAAAGTAAAAAAGTTGAAATGTTGAAAATGTATATAAGGAAATATTGAAATGTTGAAATTGTAATATACAAAGGTTGGAAATATTGATGAAACGATTGAAAACTTAATCTCTACATGGAAAGTTTTGAACTTGAATACAATTAAACGTAATTTGCCAAGCCTAAATATAGGAATGATTTGTGGAGCGTAAATGTGGGAATAGACAAGTCAACTTCACAACTGTTAACTTTCACAATTGAGGAAAGTCAACTTCACAATTGAAACGTGATTTGCCAATCGTGTAAAAATTTAAAGATGCAAATTTCTACACTGCTATAAATACTGCTTACGAACAAAGTAAAGATTATCACAACCTCATTCATTTTCCCACTAGAATGCATGTACACTTCAACAGTTGTATGCATAATCGAAGAATAAGAGCGTTCAAGTAAGTTTTTCAATACAAAACATATGCATTTACATTAGTTAAGGACATCCATGTATTTTATCTTATTATTACGTATGTTGTTTTACAGTGACTGGGTCGACCCTCCTCTTACGACTTGAGATGAAAGATGTAATCAAGCTAGGAAGAAGTTCAACCTTTCCAATTGATCTTTTCATCCTTCAAAAACAACAATGACGTAGTCCCAACAACAAGGGCGCTGAAAGCATGGAAGAAATCCTAATAACCATATCGGTTGTTTCAGATGTATCTTCATCACATGAAATTGTATTCTTGTAATAATTATCTTTAATATAAAAGTAAGTTGCTATGTCTTATAGTTTATGTTATCATTTGGCATAATCAAGCTTCATGTAATAAAGATTAATCTGTGTGAAGTTATCTCACCAAAAATAAAGTAGATAGGCGAAACTGATTCGTAACATGCCATGGTTTCATATGCATGCTCTTGCAAATTCTTATTAACTACAGAGTACTTCATTTATTGAATTTTGAAATTTAACTTCAAAATGTTAGCCATGCATTCACAGTCACATTCACAATTGTGTACAAGTCAGTGAAGTACGTTGCTTCTTCTGCTCCACTTTTTGGCATATAAAGTACTAATACAATGGTTAACATTTTTAGTCTTTCTAATGCAATGTTTGGAGAATGACTAGGTACTATTTGAAAAAGTCTTTTACATCAGTTTTTGCATTGCATCAATGACTTGGTAAAAGACTTCTTACTCAAAGACTTGAGAAACTTCAAGCGGTTGAAGCAAAAGCTTTTCATCTTTTAAAGCATAAGTTTTATCTTAGTTTATTATATAAAACAATTGAAAAGCTTTTGATAAGAACTTTTTGCATTGGAGTAATGACTTTTTGATTTGTAGAGTACACTTGAATATTAATGGTGTTAAATGCATCAAGTCTTTTATGAGCATCCACAATGGGTAAAACAATCAAAAGCTTTTTACTATTCTATCAAGTCTTTGTAAAAGCTTTTTTGCATTGTAGTATAAGGTTTTACAATAGCTTTTTAGAATTTTTATAGAAGACATGACTAAAAGTTATCTCGCTAAAGATAATCATTTATTATTCAAATGGATTTTATGAATTAAGTCTCATGCATCATTAGCATATCATCTTCTAATAATGTTATATTTGATTCGATTATGAATTTGTTATTTATCATTGATACATTTTATAACATTCCTTTGGTACACGTCCGCACATACATTTGTAATAATATTTTGGTTAAATGTTTCGTGTAACGTTTTGAGTAACCAAAATATCAGTATAACTATTTGCCGCTATAAAATCCCGTTGCTATGCACGAGTACTTGTCTAGTTAATTTAAAAGTGTAATTATGCTTCTTGCCGTTATTGCCTAGGCCGACCGAAAAACAAAAGCTTTATCAAAAACCCAACTTTTATTAAATCATAAAAATTCAAAATTATCCAAACCCCAAAACCCCTTTTAAGAAAACCCCTATTTATAACACTTACACGACACGACAAGACAAGACTAACATCTAGGAAGAAAATGGTTGTGTTTTGGTCATACCCACCAACGCGAAAGCAATTAACAGGCAGCTTAATCGTCTTCTTCACCGGCGTTTCACTTTTCACTGCTGGTGCTTACTTGTCTTTTCTTAACATCGCCCCTCAACAAGCTCGTGCTAAAGCTCGTTCTGATTACGTTAAAGCTCGTCTCCGGAAGCTTGTTCAAGAAGATTGATTGATTGCTTTTGTTTTGTTTCTTTTTTTTAGGTACTTTCGTATCATCCCTTTTGATTCATTTTTAAGTGCTGCTTTTTATAAGATTAGGATTTAGAGGGTGTTTGTTTAAGGTTATTTTTGGGCTTATGAGCTTACACCATTTCGGCTTATATTTCATAAGCTTATATTTTATAAGCCCAATTCGGCTTATTTTGAAACTTATGGTTTTATATAAGCTTATTATGATATAACAAGCTTAATGGGGTGTTTGTTTCGGCTTATATAGCTGGCTTATGGCTTATTTGGTTTTGGGCTTATGTTTCATAAGCTCACTTTTTGTGGCTTATTTTGAGATTTTCTGGCTTATATAAACTTATCATGTCATGATAAGTTTATATAATCTCACAAGTGTCAAAATAAGCCACAAAAAGCGAGCTTATGAAACATAAGCCCAAAACCACATAAGCCATAAGCCCACTATATAAGCCGAAACAAACACCCCCTGAATAAGCAGTCTCAAAGTAAGCAAATCAAAATATAAGCCGAAATGAGATAAGTATAACAAACACCTCTTAGTTAAAATGATGGGTTTCAGCTGCTTTTTACGGAGTATAAGATTAGGGTTTAGGGGGTGTTTGTTTAAGGCTTCTTTTGGGCTTATGAGCTTACCCCATTTCGGCTTATAATTCATAAGCCCAATCTGGTTTATTTTTGGCTTATATAAGCTTATTATAATATAACAAGCTTAAATAAGCGGATAAGTTTCAAAATAAGCCAGAAAAAAAAGGGAAATGGAGTTTATGAAATGCAAGCCGAAATGAGATAAGCTAGTAAGCACAAAAATAAGCTTATTATAATATAACAAGCTTAGATAAGCTGATTAGTTTCAACTTAAGCCAGAAAAAGAAAAAAAGGATAATGGAGTTTATGAAATATAAGCTGAAATGAGATAAGCTGGTAAGCACAAAAACAAACTTATTATAATATAACAAGCTTAAATAAGCCGATAAGTTTCAAAATAAGCCAGAAAAAAGAAAGGAAAATGGAATGTATGAAATATAAGCCGAAATGAGATTAGCTAGCAAGCACAAAAATAAGCTTAAACAAACACCTCTTAGTTAAAATGATGGATTTATGTAAGGACTCCCATCGCGATGAAGTTTAGGACATGGAATGTTTTATGGTTTGGGGAAACTAGTCGGTCGTCTCGGATGTTTAAAACGTGTGTCTAGTTATTTTGTCCGGATTATTTCACTGTGAGTCACTAGAATGGTATGGATTTGTAGAACGATTCTATCAAGTTAGGCTAGTATACGAGAATCATTTCTGATTAAATTACAGAACTTTTCCATGCTTGAGTGAGGTCAAATCATATCCTTGCGTTTTTGACATGATATATATCCAAATCGGCAGTAGTTCATACTTGTATTATTTTTCGTGTACATGATATGATTTTAATGTCATCTTATCCTTGATAGTTGCACTTCGGCTATAGCATAATTGCCTGATCTGTATTGACTTTTTAACCATCGTAAATCACTTTATCATGAGCAATTAGCTGAAATGAGACAAAAAATTTTATCTCGTTGTCTCACCTATTGTTTCAGTTTGGCGGATTGCTCATGGATAGTGTAATATAGCTTTTTAGGATGGTCAATAGGTTATAAATCGGCTAATTTATTCTATAAAATGGGCTGATTGAATGCACCACAATTACCAATGATGGTAGATTATATTAGAAACTCGAAGAGCAATGTTGGTGTTGATAAGTGCCACTAGCTTTGGAAATTTTATAATACAATGTCAAGAGAGTATGGACATAATTTTACGCCATTGAAGTTTAGTTAATTGTTGTTTGATCAATATTTGTTCACACATGCTAGCAATAACTTTGTGGAAAAATTGTTCTATACATACACTATTCTATTTACTCGATAAAGGATAATCCATAGATAATAATACGTAATGATCAGTTTCATACATCTGTGACCACTCGTTATTTTCTTTTACCATATAACTTTTGATGTGCGAAGCTTTGCCATGATGGGCGCTCTTTTACATACTGGAATCCGTAAAATAATCTACCAGTCCTATAAACAAAATTGGCTTCTGATTGATATCTCCTACTGAATTAACCAATTCGCAATAGCAATGCACCTCATTGACTGATCCTTAACATTTTATTTTTTAGTTTTTACATCCGTGGTTATAACTTTTTGCAGCATTAGCAGAAGGGCGCAACATTAATATTTTAAACTCATAAATCATTCCATACAATTGACCAATACCTAGAATACATGAGAGAACCTAAAATAGTGACCAAGATATTCTACAGACATGAATTTCTATGATGTTGTGCATCATTCTGTGAAGTGTGCAGTGTGCTTGGCTTGATTTTTGAATTAAATCATTTAGGATATAAGTTACAAGCCATATGTGTCCATAGAAAGGGTAGAATGTTTATTTAAACTTTATTGTTTCAGTTTGCGATCCATTATGCAAGAGGATTCTGATCATTCCAGGCTATTGCCAGTATACACGGACTGTCATTCATCAGATTGCAAATGTTAAATGAAGTTGAATTATGTTTCTACTTTTTCAAACAAACATACAGTATATGTTAATTTTTCCAATACCTATGGCATTCATCGATGGCCCTTTTTTCTTTCAGTCTTTTTGTTTCTAAAGAGATCTAATGTCATTTTACCCTTGATATTTGCAGTGTATTTTTTAATCATCCCCACCTACATCTTATATTGACTCGAGGGTTGACCATGCTTCATTGTCTGAGACCATCACAGGCTGGAACACCACAAAATTTTCATCCTCACACACTACCGTTCCAGGGTATACTCTTCATTAGTACTGCAAATGTTTCTTGTACTATTTATGGTTAAGTTATATGCTTACATATTTGCTTGATTGTCAACAAATAGGGAATTCAGGTGACATAACTTCTAGATCGGGATCTCAAGCTTCTCAAACACTTAGCCTAACCAACGAGTACACATCAGCATTGCAAACAAGCTCTTACAGTGAAATACGGGTTTTTCTCGATATAGAAACCGAACGACCTGGTGAAATTTCGCAAGAGCAACTTTTATCACAAGTTCTTCGCCCAAATAGAGAGTTTGTTGATGAAATTCTACAACATGCAAAACCGGGTTTCGTAACCGATCTTTTATGGTCGTTCTTTGATCATAGCGAGAACAAGGCTCGATTATGTCTCAAACTCACTCAAGCTATTAGACGGGTCCGCACGTTAATCAGCCCTTTAGACGACCTCCTCGACATACTCCCGCTCGACTCTGAAACCGACTCATTGTCCTCACCCCAATGTAACAGGGCATTCGATCTTCTTCTCAAATACGAACAGCTCGAAAACCCGTTTCCCGTCCCTGAGTCCCGCAACGTACATGGGATGCGCCACTGCTTTTCCGATCTAAACAGTCAACTAGAAAGTTTGATTAAAAGGTCCAACTCCCGTATTCGTTACCTTCATTGGGTCACATATGGTTCCGCCTTTTGCCTAATTGGGACAATAATCGGTGTTTTAATAGCTGGAATCATCATCGCAAAACATGCATTTATCGCTCTTGCTGCGTCGACGTGTTTACCGGTATTTATTCCATCAAAGATTGAGAAAGTAGAACAGTCCCGCCTAATACAGTTAGATGCTGCACAAAGGGGGACTTATGTACTGCATGAAGATATAATTACTATTGAACGGCTTGTGAATCATTTGTATAATGATATTGAGGTTAATAAACGTTTTATAAAAAGTGGGCTATGGAGGGGCAAGGATATGCATTCTATCATGGAGGTATCGAGACAATTGAAAAGGACAAATATCTATTTTCAAAAGCAGTTAACAGATCTTGAGGAACACCTGTGTCTTAGCTTCGCTGCAATTAACCGTGCAAGGGCTCACCTTATCTATTTAATCAAGCTTCATCAAGGTGATCGCTCATAAACAGATTTTTGCAGGCACTTGTGCATCTTATAAGCAAGGAACTGTGGAAGTATTCTTTGATTTATTTATGTGATGGGTTTAACACAAATACTGACAAAAGTAAGTTGTGATCAGCAACTCTTGTCTTAATTATTGTCTTAGGTTTTAGTGTTTTACCTTAACTTCAAGTGGTTGATGTAGTTCTTAATCCAGATATGTATTTAACATTGATCTATTTTATTATAATCATAGCATCTGGAAGCTTTCTCACACCATTTATAGTTGTTCTTATAAAGGCATTTATAGTTATGCTATGCTCATTAGCACATACCAATTTATCCAAACCAACTGACGGATTGAACATATTTTTGTAAAAGCATGTCGATTTGGGGTTCCTTTGATTGTGATGAATTTGCGCAAAGACTGACTTTTGATGCTGCTATTTTTGCCAACATAGGGACTTTTATCAAATTTTTATTCAGGTATTAAAACAAGCTTTAAAATACCAACAAAAAAAGTATTCTGACAGGTGAAATTCCGCAACCTTAAGGTTCAAATCTTTCAGAAAGCACGAGTTGCATTTTACTGAAAGAACCATAGAAGTTGGAGAATCCAAAGTACCAAGTTAATTATGTATGCACATATAAAAACACAGGCACAATATCGTATCTAGAGATTGGTGAAACGAAGACAAAAATGTAAAAATACACCTGTCATGAGTATAATTTACCAGTGAAACTACTAGCATCAACTACATTTTTAATGCATAACATACAACAAAGCCAACTATATGATGTATTCTCATTGTCTAGACATTGGTAATTCAAGGGAAACAAGTCTCCAAAAATGATGACATCATCTGTATATTGCACTTAACAACAAATACCTAACTTCTCTTGTCGTGAGGACTGGGGATCAAAGCTTTTGAATTTAACAAAAAAGATAATTATTTACAGTTGCCTGAGATTAAAAACTGCAACTGAAAGCCAAACCACTTGCGAGCAGTGGCGGAGACACAGGAGGGGGGCAAGGTGGGTACGTTGCCCCTCCTAGCGAAAAAAATTGTAGTGTAAATTTTCTAAAATATGTGGCTATTTTTGTAATTTGCCCCCCTAACGAACCAATTTGAAGTGTAGTTTCTAAAAATTATCAAAGTTTGCCCCCTCGACTATAAGTTTATGGCTCCGCCCCTGCTTGCGAGACGGAAAATATAGAACTTGCAGTTAAATTCTTTTGATTGCTACATATTCGATACCAATGAGGATTCATTGTCACCTTTTTTTTGGCACCATGTTGGGTCTACAAGCTACTACTTCCAGATGGTATGGATTCCCGCGTAAAGCTCCGGATTGAGTTCTTGTCTTTTGGTTAGAAGTTTTTCTTTTATGACAGCCATCTTGGGCTACGGTTTAGCACTGGATATTGTGGGGTCCACATCTGAGGTGTCCAATTCCTTGACCTTCTTAAGTTGCCTCAGAAGATCCAACCTTTCGGGACCATATGCAGACGGTATCTAAACAAGACAAGTGACATTGTAAGAGTAACTCTCAGATTCATTTATGAACAAAGGATTCAAGGCTTATATAAATACGGACCAGAGATGGTATGTATCTTTGAATAGCAGCCAACATTGCCGCATGGCCAACTGGAGTAACCTACATAATGGACCCACAAAATGAATGACACGATATATATGTGCAAACAGAATCCAAAAGGAGTAATTATAGTACACAATGGAACTTACAGGTAGAAGCATGAGAAATCCAATTGGAACAACTGACGCCAAGTCGGTTAGAGTTCTTCGAAGACCTTGCTTTTGTTTTTCCGTCAGTTCATCCCCCGTGAGGACCCTTATAAGCAATCCTGTAGCTGCAGCAACATCTATTGCTAGAAGTTGAGTGCCTAGCAAAATGCCCTGCTTATAAGAAAGAAATAAGTCACTGGTCATAAATATTATGGAAGCTGACATAGGATCTTTGCAGCGGATCATGAATCAGACTATATAATGCAGTTCATGGAAGAGGGCTCGGATTAGTTACCGTGGTTGTTTCCTTGAACCTACTTATGGACTTTCCTACAAAATTCTCTTTTTCCTGCACCTTAACCACTTGCATCCCTTTAGAATCACTAGAATACTCAGCAAGGACATCCATCGTATTTATCTCCTGAACAAACCAAAAACAGAACCAACTATCAGCAAATTATTCAAGAACAGTTCTGCGTACTTCCTCATATTTAGGACCAGATTCTTCTTTTTTCTTTNAAATTAAACTAAATTGCCCTATGCATTTTAGAACTAACCTGTTCATCGTTGAAGCGTTTAGCACCTCTTCTAGCCTGCATTTCCAGTTCTTTCAGCTCATTTCTTATTAGTTCAAATCGTTGAATTTCAGTTGCTTCAGGTGGTGTATTGTCCTGCACGCATGCGAATACCATTCTCATAAAATATATGAAATGTTGTGAAACACAACATCTTCAGACGGGTATAAATTTTAAAACCATAGCAACATATAACTAAAATATAGTTTTACAACAATAACATTTCTGGTGAAGAAGAAACAATTGGGTGATTACCGGATCATTTATAATAACGTATTTATATAGAGCAAGTAACACAATGAACAAGAGCCAAGGATTCAGAGTTAACAAGAGACTGGTTTCAGAGGAAGAAATTGCATGAATATGAGAACTTTCTCTTATAATATGAGTCATTACACTAGATAAAAGCATGTATTCTGAAACTATTTTGGATCTCTAACTGTCCCTTGCTATAAGCCTTAGATATAAGCATATATCAGATTATAGTGATTTGCGACGTACACTTTTATGGGCAGTTTCTGAATGGAGGTCTAGGGATGGGCTTAGACAGCGTACAAAAATGCTCCATAGGCCACAATAGTTACTAATTACACATAATTAGATAAATAAAGAAATAAAATAAACGAGGATGCCAAAGAAATAGACGTATCAGATACTAATATCATGCCAAAGTGATCCGTAACTATCTGCTAATGGACTATACCCGCTGGACCTATCTCGATATTTGAGTTCCCACGGTTCATGCCTCTGTTACTATCAGATTTCCTCTTATCACTAACAGAAATCATCTCCCTAATTTCATATAAAATTAATTCGATATTAATTATAATCAAAGATGGATTCTTTCTATCGCAGGAGTATCATTGGTACAATTTCCACTACTCGGATGTAGAGAGTCACCTGCCGAAGCGAATCTGCCTTTGCTCTAAAAGAGACCTCCAGAAATTCAGCCTCTTTCTTGAGTTTCCTTATCTTCTCGAGGTCAGAACAAGCAGCTTTCAGATGCTCCTTCCCAGGATTAAAGCTTGATACATCACGTTCTTGCAGTAATTCCTCCAGCCGTAGAAGAGCTTCGTCGACACTCTCCAACACCTAAAAGATTATAGCCGAAAGTTCCATCATTACCAATTATATAAACACTTCTACCCGAATAGATTAAAGTTGACATAATACATAAGTAAGGGATTATATGTCTAACCAGTGTGCAAAATGTCAAGGATAGAACAAACGATTTGAATTGCAAGCAAAGCATATGCATAATGAATCACAACAAAGCATATAAACATTTCAGATGTGACTTCCATATAGCAAAGATAACGATACCTTATCCAAAGAATCCAGATCTTTTCTCGGTGTAGCATTACGTCTCGAACCACCTATCTTCACAAAATTTGTTTCACTGTTTTCAATCATCATCTTCCTGCATCAACATTTCCTTAACCCATTAACAATGAAACTTACCATTCGTTGTTATTCCAGAGTCTCGAGTTAGCATTTACAAACATCAATATAACAGGTTGTGGCTGTATATGTGCATGTATGTATGCATGGATGACGGATGTGTTATGTTTAGAAAGAGAGGAAGAGAACAGAACTTCGTGTCGTTTAACTTACTTGGGTAAACTCGATTCCTTTAAGGACCTCTTTAATATGTCATGCCTAAAATTTAAAAGAACATTTTAATCCAGTTAATTACAAGCCAACTGTCATATGGAGAAATATATTAGACAGATGGTATACCCTCTAGAAAGAAATCTTGCAGCCTTAACATTAGATGGGTTCTCCACCCATTTGCTGTACTTGATAAAACTTTGAAACCAGTGCAAACTAACATCTAGAGCAATGGTGATAGCTTCCTCATTTGGAGGGCCTTGTTTACTTCTATGACCAGGCGAATGCCTCAAATTCTCAACACCTGGATAAAATGGAAGCCAATCCAGTTCCTCACAAACAACCTAGGATCAACCGGACACTATCAGATATAACAAATTAAACTTTGTTAGACTTTGTATCAACTTCATAGTCTTAAGTATGCTAACCTCCACATACAGTTGATAAGAACTTATCGCTGAAAGCTGAGGATAGTACAGAACACTGCCACCAATCAGATGCCTGATGAAAAAAGACAACTGTATTCATATGATCATATCAATGCAGAATTGTTGAGAGAAACACAAACAAAGGGACAAATGGTTGTCCTTTGGTTATTTCACCTGATTAATTCTTCGATGGGTTCTGGGACTGCCTCAAAGTTGTTCGAGTATAGGTACTGCTGAGTCTTTCTTCCCAGAGCAATGAAGAACCCAAAAACAGCCAAATCCTTATCCAAAACCTACAAGTGTACAGCATATGAATGAAGGGCTTAATTAACTCGATTAATCTAAAATCCAATGCAATTCATGATACCTCAATAGTTTCAGACGATGTTAATCTCGACCATATTCTTTCTCTAGCAATAGCCCGTTGTAACTGCTTTTGCACAAGACTGACCCAAAATAACACTTCTTCAGTGCCTTGATCATGTATTATTCTGCAAGCTGCAGCCCGAGGACCAAAATGGACTAAAAATTCTCTGTGTAGACCAATCTTTTTAATGAAATGATANCCTCCACATACAGTTGATAAGAACTTATCGCTGAAAGCTGAGGATAGTACAGAACACTGCCACCAATCAGATGCCTGATGAAAAAAGACAACTGTATTCATATATGATCATATCAATGCAGAATTGTTGAGAGAAACACAAACAAAGGGACAAATGGTTGTCCTTTGGTTATTTCACCTGATTAATTCTTCGATGGGTTCTGGGACTGCCTCAAAGTTGTTCGAGTATAGGTACTGCTGAGTCTTTCTTCCCAGAGCAATGAAGAACCCAAAAACAGCCAAATCCTTATCCAAAACCTACAAGTGTACAGCATATGAATGAAGAGCTTAATTAACTCGATTAATCTAAAATCCAATGCAATTCATGATACCTCAATAGTTTCAGACGATGATAATCTCGACCATATTCTTTCTCTAGCAATAGCCCGTTGTAACTGCTTTTGCACAAGACTGACCCAAAATAACACTTCTTCAGTGCCTTGATCATGTATTATTCTGCAAGCTGCAGCCCGAGGACCAAAATGGACTAAAAATTCTCTGTGTAGACCAATCTTTTTAATGAAATGATAGGCTATGCGAATGGGAACTAATTCTACTAGCACATCCATAACTCTACCACGTATGTCAGAAAGAACAGAATAGAACTGTGTGGAAGAAAGTTTTGTTGGCCCAAGTTCTTGTATTGCAGCAATCAAACTCAAAACAAAAATGGGCAAGGATTTTCCGCTTGCATCCATTGAGCTCGATGATATTCCTTTATTAATCCCAGTGAGATCTGAAAACTGTTGGTCTTCTTCAAAATAACTAACAAAAGTAGAAACCGCTATTGGTACTTGCTGAGACCAAAACCACTCACAAAATTCTGGTTGTTTGTCTGATAATGCATCCTTGATTACACTTTCTAAAGTAGCAGAGAGTTGTGACAGACTGCACCAATGCAATAATTAGATTTTTTTTAGAACATTGATGCAATAATAAGATTAAAAACAGGACAGGCCGATTTGAAAATAGATGTTGTAACGAAATGAAAATGGGAGTGTTAAGAAAGTACCTCTCTTGAATAAAAGCTTTTATGTCTCTGTTTTTTCCATTTCCACGAGATGAAATCTGATATGCTGCTAACAGAAACGAATACACTGATGCCTGAAAACAGTAAAAGCTATTAGCTTAAAGTCTTAAACAACCCAAGCCTGGAAACATATTATAACCAAATGACTACAATCCTCGGGTTATAGACTGCCGTGTTATAATCTGTATTTTCTCTACTGCATGAATGAATCTAATTTTAATGATTTCACTTCTTGCTGATTATCTGTGGTTATGCACCAGCGACCCCTGAGAATATGGATCGTCAAGTTGATGCACATAATGGATGTTTATAACAGCTTGTAACTGTAGCTAAACTATCTCTAGCATAAACCTGAATATATATAGTACGCGGGTATAGATAGAAAGCATGTGATGTTCTCTCGTTTTTAATCCAATGCGAGCATCACCAAACAAATAAAACTTCGGGTGATAATATATCTAGGGCATGGATGCTGGAAGTCTTTTTATATTTGAAGGCATATACTCCCAGGCCCCCTCCCCCCTGGTGTTCCTGAGCACCACTGAGACATAAGCCAAAACCTTTTTAGTGTCACAACTCATAAAATTGAATAAGCCAACTTTAGATGTTTACAGATTTTGACATCCCAGTTAGGTGTTCCATATATTCATTATAGATTATATTTTTCTGTGTCCTACAAAGAAATCAGGAGTTAGAATTTTGTATAACTTGGCTTTTTTTACTTCTCTTGGTTCCTAGCTTCACTTATGAGCTTTGCAAGCTACTTAAGAATTGACGTCTCATACTCTCATTAAACCTCCTATCTTAAAGGGGAGACTTCCCTTGCGTCTTCAGAGGACGAAGAACAACCCTATTCCCAACTATAAACACTAATTTGATCTCAAAGAGCCATGAATTCTACATTTCTACAAGTAAAGTGTTAAAAACTAACCCCTAATGCTTTCCCTATCAGGCAGAAATGGTACATATGAATGCTAAGAAGATCATATCTGAGGCTACTTCAAGAAGGGGAAGGAAAAATGAGCGAGGAGAGAGAGCTAATAGTATAATGGTTCATACTCAATATACAGTCACAAGTTTATTATAACCACTCAAGGAATCTGAGTAGCAGTTGCAGAAATCTACTGTTGAAGATACATATTTGTCCTTTTTAACTTACTTTTTCATCAAAAGGAGAGTATCCGTTAACTATCAATTAATCAATCAAAACCTGAACATACTTTTCTTTCAGTATTTTGTATTTTCTTTTGGTAACCATGGTTTCCGACCTTTTTGCCCACTAATCCATGGGGTTTGAGCCCACTGCCACACATACTCAAACCGGTAAATCCCTCCCTTTTTGGGAGTTTGGCATGGCCACTTTGGGGGGTTTGCACCAAGTGGGATTTGAACTTGAGACCTCTCACATTTTAGTGATGAAAGTCACAAGTTTTTTACAACTTGGCCACCCCTAGGTGGTTTCTTTCAGTATTTATGCTTCACTATAAGTGACATCTGAAAGAGGCGCATAAGACCATTACTTACACCGGTTAGAAATGGAGAAACACTGAAAAGTTACTAAATTACTAATATCTGGTATTTGGCGTTGTAACTCAAAAGCCATATTTTATGCATGCTCTAAGCCTCTAACATATACTTATCGTGTTCAAGTACCGAACACTTAATATAATGTCTCAAAACTCATGCATTGAAATCAACAAAACTGAAATTTCATCTACGGATATACCATTTTAAAGGACAACAAGTAGCATGCCTTAAGTATATACGTATGCATTGAAGCAGGTACCAGTTCATGAATATACCTAGATGTGGATAAGTATTATTATGGGTGAAACAAATAATTAGCAAGTTATTTGACGAACCTGATAAGATAAGGTCTGCAAATGTGCATTCTGATCTACACCGAGCCAAAAGAAAGAGAACCATGATAACTTAGACCAAGAGTTTTGACCTCTGATGGCCAACTCAAAGACCCTTGCAGCATCATGCAGTGATTGGACAAGCGCAATGTTATAATCTTCATGCTTCAATGGTTGGTCTTGTTTGATCCGCAAGTCCTCAACATCACCACTAGTACTTGCTTGAGGACTGGCGTTAACAGTTAGGCCATCATCAGCAGTGGCAAAAGGAAAAATGTGCCCCGCTCTTCTTGATTTATGACAGGTTAAACAGTACAGCTGGGGATCAACCAATCTAGAGCTAGAATGTACACTCTCGCCCTCCAGTAATGAATGCCTTATCTTGTATTTCTTCCTTAAACGAACCCTTTTGAACGGTATGTGATCGAGGTCAGCTAAATTTTTGTGGTAGAAACGAAACTTTGTATGTTTACATGAAACCCCCAGATTCAAAGATCTGCATATATTGAGATTCAAGAGTGAGCAACTACATACTACTAATTAACAATTTAATCAGCTGTATTCAGTGCCAGAGAGTATACGTTTGACCAAATTTATTAGCTATAAGTTAAAATCTGCAAAATTTTATCAAACCAATAAGTAGTCTTGTGACTCTTGTCCCAAGCACAGAACTACTAAACTATAGAAGACAAAAGTTCCCAGCATAAAAACCTGGGAATTCTCATGGCACATGGTAAGTTAATTTCCTTTCAAGTGTAATGACATAAACCCATCTAGAGAAAGATTATGCCCATAACCTAATTCCAAATTTGGCATTATCCGTGCCAAAAACGACCACTGTTGAAATAAGTAACGTCAAAGGAATTTCTAATTTAAAGAGCCATACGCCAGCTTAGGATTGATGAGCATACTTTATGCTACGCTTTTTATACGTAATTAGGCTTGGTCTATCTTCTTTCTTTTTGTTTTCACATAACGACTACAAGTATTTCATTCGAAACAGGTTGAGGATAGTTAAAATTTACTAATACGCGTCAGAAATTAAGGACATGTGAACCAATCTTACTACCCCAGGAGCATAATTAACATCTCTAGATGCTCCCCATTCAAAACAAAGGTCTTCAGCATAACCTTATCTTTATCTAAATAATTACAATAAATCTTGTTGCAAACATGATATGGTGACAAAAATGCTCAATAAACACGAGCTGCACTTGTCATCATCTAGAAAATATATCCAGCTCGCGAATCACCTCAAACCAAAACACATAAATGCATATTTATATGATCCTATCATGTATTATTGTCTATTCCGTAAGTACAAGATTCCTAGCAATAGTATTGCGGGTAACCTACATCAATGAAGTGCATTTACATATATTATTGAATGCATCAAAGATAAAACACGCTTGTAACGTGATCTAATCATCCAACATAGGGTATGTGTGGCAAATTTAGCTAGAGTTGGAGTTTATATAATAAGTTCATGTTGGAACTTATTATAAAAGCTACTTCAAATAGCTTCCGTTCTAAAAGCTTCCAAACAAAGCAGTTTTTTGGCGAGGGCTTATTTTTTAAGCTCTCATAAGCTCCTAGAGGTTGCACGCCAAACACTAAGAGGCAATATTTTAATCAAACATGCTTAATTAAACAAATCAAAAACCATTGGGGCATTGCCTCAAACATCCGGTTGACCGGTCAAGGAGGGCTTCGGGGAAATAAGTCGTGGATTCAATCCCAACTCGTCTAAAGGTCACTCAAGTACTCAACAAGTGCTCACTGCATGGGGCTAGGTCCTTGAGAAAGGGTGAGTCGGTACACAAAAGGGGTGTTTTTCTGCCGATCTAAACCTTTTGTGGAATTCAACAAATCAAAAACCTAACTAGCTACACAACAATTTGATCATCAATATTATCTTCTTTTTTTTAATGGCAACTAACTATCTCACAATATATACACGTTCAGAGCCAGAAAGTTATTGTCGAGGGGGCAAAACTTTGATAAATTCTAGAAACTACACTACAAATCCGTTCGTTAGAGGGGCAAAATTATAAAAAGATCCAGATATTTTAAAAAATTTACACCACAAATTTTTTTCACTAGGGGCAGGTGCCGCCCTGCCCCCCTCTCGCCTTCAACCTAATATATATATACACCAGAAATCTATCACACAAGCATTCTCACACAATATGAGGTACCGCTGGAAAACAAACCCTTTGGGATCATCAACATTATCTAACTTCTCAAACATACATACATTTCACCTATTTCAGTTATCAAATTAACAACTAAACTTACTATCGATCCAATCGCCTAACAAAACACTTAACATATCTAAAAATAAACAAACACTAATGTCTGCGCATCTCCGGACATAAGACGAAATTGTTAGACAATGAATAAACCAGTAGGTATTATTTTATTATTGACCACTATTTATAATGGTCACAAACCGGGCCTGGGCGTATTTATCCTCTAATAGAAATAACAAACACTCTTTTTCCGGAAATGTATGCTAAAAGTAGTACACTAGTTGTTGGAAAACACAAAGTTCAATCTACCTAACATATCAAAAACCTAACACACACAGAGTATAATTTAATCATCATTATTATATAACATTTGAAATAGAAAAATATATAAAAAGTAAAAACAAGTGAATTGCATGTGAGCTTACTTAAATTGTGAAGAGCAGCAGGTGTTAGGTAGAGCGTGAAACTGAGATACATCCATTCGTTCCTTATTTAACAATGTTCGTTTTTAGCACTTACAAATTCCGTTCCGATGGTGACTGAGAGAGGAAATGGATAATTTTTGTATTATTTATTACGCTAATGGATAATGTACTTTTTGTATTTGTTTAATGAAAATGAAATAGTAATCATATATAACTAGTTAACTACTACTAGTATAGTATGTGTGGTACGGATAGTTGCGTGTGTTACATTTTTACATGAGGACGGTGTTAACTGTCGACATGTTATTATTGGAGATTTTTTGAAAGAGCGTTGATATACGACCTAACTAAATAGACTTAAAAGTGGACCTAATGCATAAATGACTTGTACCGTGACGTTATTGTACAAGTCATTTATGCATTAGGTCCGTCCATTTAGTTAGGCCTAGTTATCATTTTCATTTCTAAAAATGTTATCAAAGTTTTGAAAATCGAAACTTATTAATATAAAATTACATACAAGTACATCAAATTATATTGGTTGAATTTGAAAGGCATATACTATAAGTAAGTTGATTAAGAGCGATACATACAATGCGATGCCATAAGGTGGTGTCATAAAAAATAGTTTTACTTGAGCATCTTTTGTTTATGACACCAGTTTTGGCTATGGCACCAAAGCATCATTACCCGCATAACACCAGTTTTCTATGTGTTTGGTTATTGGTGTATGATAGACTTATGTATGCATTAGGTTGCTTAAAAGTTAATGTTCGGTTTTAAAGGGATGTTACAAGCTTTTAATGGGCAATAATAAGTATGGGTTGTTACAAGTATGTGAAGTTAAGACACTTATGGGCTGTTACAGTTTTTTTAAATAAGTTGGATTAATATTTGGCTGTTATAATTTAAAACATTTAATTTTTCATAATGTACTAGAGATTTTATATTAAAGAAATGTTTTTGGTTTTAAAATTTTTAAAACTTTTTTAATTAGAAAGTTCTAAACATTTTATAAATATAGTATAGATAACATGTTATGCTTGCTTTTCATAAATTGGACAAAGGAATCGGAAATAGGCTCATTCACCGGACGAACGGGCTTTTGGGCACACCGATAAAAAGTAATCAAATATTTCATTTTAATATCGCTGCAAACAACATTGACTTGTACTCTAAAGAACCTTATATGAAATTAAACTACTCCCTCCATCTCTAAATAAATGTTCGATTTTTAAAGTTTTTTTTTCTTAACTTTAACACTAAATTATTTTATTTGTGTTATGTAATACTTGATGGAAAATATATGAATGAATTGGTTTTAAATGTATTTTTATGAGTATAACTATCATCAAGTATTATATAACGCAAATGAAATAAATTAAAGTTAAAGTTGAAGAAAAAAACTTCAAAAGTCAAGAGCACATTTATTTAGGGACGGATACCTTAATGCGTAATTGAAAGGCCTTATTTATGTCAAGGAGAAAAAAGAGTATAGCTTCGCTGATGACTCGAACTTGTGACCAATAGGTTGCTGCATTCGTTCTTTTGCCATTAACGTAGCTTACACCTTGTTTATAGTATGCTATTTTTATTTATTTATTACTCAGCATGCATGTGAATGTGACTTGTGAGATCGCTATATATTTATAAAATTTACTAATATGTTAGATATTAGTTAGTGGAAATGGGTTCTAAAGTCATTGTGTTCCGAAGCATATTCTATATCGTCCCATTGAAACATATTCTTACAATCTCTTTTGCCTTATTCTTCAATTTTTGACCCCTCGTCAGGTTGTTCATTCAGGGACGGAGCCAGAAACGAATATGACCGGGTGCACAATTTTTTTTGAACCGTAATATAATATAATTAAAAAGTGGATTAAAACGAAGATTTCATTATTTTCTATTTGTTAGTATACCAACTAAATAATACTAGAAAGACATTTTGATGCACCGGGTGCATTTAAGATACATTTTGAAAAATCGATAATTTTTTCAAAAATTAACACTATATCGAAAAAATCCATGGGGTGCACGTGCACCCGCGGGCACCCCTCTGGCTCCGTCCCTGTGTTCATTTGTCCAGTCTTGGTTAAGGATTAACGAGAAAATGCACATGTAGAGATGTTTTTAACGTTAGAGCTGAATCAAAAGGCAAAACCGCTTCTCGATCTTCGATAGCATGGTCCGGTGCCTTGCTTTTTATCAGATATCTACAAATTTGCGCAATGAAGACTGAGAATTGCTATGTTTACAAAAGATTTCACACAATGATGTGACAAAATAATTTGTTCATTTATATAACTTCTTGCTTTATTATAATTGTTTTGATCGAACAAATTATGTTGTATTTTAGTTTTAATACTTTAATTTGTTGTTTATGGCCTAGCCGAGACTTTTAAAAACCCAAGTTAGGCCCAATGGTATATGCCTGAAAAGGCTTTAAGATCTTTTACTTTCCTCGAAATTTCAAACCGTTAACACCCTGGGTTGTCTTCTTCCTTTAAAAAAAAATAGTAAATAATAAAATAAATAAATAAATAAATAAATAAATAAAAACTTGCGTGTGCTGGTGGCTACGGCGCCACAACCACCAGCCGACCTCCGGTGTGGTATCTCGCACCATAGACTCACGCCAAAGCCCATGGCATGAGCCATGACGCACCTTATGAGCCCTATAACCTGTTTTAGTGGGCTTGGGCTTATGTTAGCTTATAGCTTATAAAACTTTTCATGAGCCAATGTGACAAACCTTTCTTCTATAGTTTATTGAATTGACTAAATGTTCTCAGATGCTACAATATCTTTCATCACAAAAAAAAAAGTTATCTATAAACACATGCCGCAAAAAATCATTTAACCTCATAAAAATATGCCGAATAGGGAACGTCTAATGAAAGCATCACTAGAAACTTTTAACAAAATAAGAATAATATGATTTCATATAACCATAGAAAGTAGATATCGGACAAGCAAAAACGGTTCAAGTTTTACATTAAGACCGTAAAATATTGTCTTCAACACCTAATGTTAAAGTGATCATGACATGTTTAGTAGGTAATATCATCAAAGAGATTGGACTGCTTGATTGTACTTGTTTTGTTTAACTTAAAATCCTGACCAAATAGTAGTATAAATGTATAATTCATACTCCGTATAAAAGTGTAAAACATCACATAAATGCTACACCAATACACATCATGTACCATGTGTGCACATAGTGTTCTTTCACTTGCCTAAAAAGTCTTTTTTTTCCCTGTACAACTCACCTCATTGACATGAGCACCTATTATAAACTCGTCACGCACACATGCACCCAAATGAATAAATGATAGACCAAATATACGATGGCAATCGACGTCATTATCAAATTCGTCGTTTCTGAGGTTTGGTAAGCAAACCCACGGTAGATTATAATGATAAACCTGAAGAACAATCGTAATGCAACATAAATATTGGCGTTATATAAACACGCTACACCATAGGAAGTTCAATCAAATTGTATGACTGTTCTAATTACTTTGGAAATGGTGGGCGTATTTTGCCAACTAAAGCATAACGAAACAATACAAGGATATACTGACAATGTACATTGTCTCAAGAGTCGATAGGCAAACCAAAGAAGCTAAAACAAATAAAAACATATATACCTAGTAACAAGATAGCCTCGATTCACAACCCAAAATTTAGGATCATGCTAAATACATAAAATCTACATAGAACCGCTGGACTTGAAAGCCACAGGCATATTTCATCATAACCCGTGGAGATCAACTCCAGCAACTTCCTAAATCTAGCAAAAAAGAGGGTAGCATCGAACACTAGTCATATCAAGCCGTTGGTAGCAGCAAAAAAAAAAAGCTTTCAAGTAGGTAAAGAGCATGCTTTGGGTACCAACTATATGCAATGTCACCTTACAATCACTTCAGACTTGACAAACAATCTTTTCTGCTGCTGCAGCTTCAACAAAATCATTGATGCAGTACTTTCAGTAACGCTTGGTGGAACATTTCAATGAATTGATTATCCTGGACACATGAAACTATAGGTTAAGAGCTGTCGGACACATATCATCGTCAAGCGGTTTAATCTCAGTTTACCCCAGATATCCAAAGTTTGAAAATTACAGTAATTGGTAGTCACATGATGTGATTTCCACCATATTTAATACACATGAGGTTTCCAAATAGGACATTTTAAAATGAAGAGTGAAGAACAGAAAATGAAAGGAAGATAATAGAAACAGAGGAGACCTATATTACGAACAATAAGGATCTACTTTAAAGTCTGGAGGTAATTTTAGAACGGTTTTCAAGTTAAGCAAAGATTCTACCCAATCATTCAAAAGGAGGCTTAACTAAGAAACATTGGCATTCAGAAATATTAACACAAACAGAAATCTAACCCCCAGTTGTGTAGTCAATAATGTGTGCATAAGGCCTCTGTTACACAGAAGTTAGCAGCGGGCGGATATGGTAACAGGCCAAACAGATAATAATGGGTCCAAACGGATGGGATACCAAACTCTTCCATTTTTATATACAATAATATGTAAAATACAATTAGAAAATTATATTGACACAGTAACAATCTCATTTTCTGCATAACGCGATTCAAAAGGTTTTCATGTATTAAGAACACTTTGACGACTTTCGGCCCTTTTCCTAAGTTAAAAAATTTAACATTACCCATTTCACCCTATGATAAAACATCACCCAAAATCAACCCATGATAATAAGTATATGGGTCAAAAATGCGACATCCACATCAGTTGAATAAAAATAACCACCTAATGTACATAAAGGTTTATAAACAAGGCACATAAAGATGCACTTAATAACAAGTAACAAATGCTTAAGAAAAGCAGATAAAGTAAATCTGTAAATGTACATACCTGAGCAAGCATTAGAAGTGCATCACGTANAATTGATTATCCTGGACACATGAAACTATAGGTTAAGAGCTGTCGGACACATATCATCGTCAAGCGGTTTAATCTCAGTTTACCCCAGATATCCAAAGTTTGAAAATTACAGTAATTGGTAGTCACATGATGTGATTTCCACCATATTTAATACACATGAGGTTTCCAAATAGGACTTTTTAAAATGAAGAGTGAAGAACAGAAAATGAAAGGAAGATAATAGAAACAGAGGAGACCTATATTACGAACAATAAGGATCTACTTTAAAGTCTGGAGGTAATTTTAGAACGGTTTTCAAGTTAAGCAAAGATTCTACCCAATCATTCAAAAGGAGGCTTAACTAAGAAACATTGGCATTCAGAAATATTAACACAAACAGAAATCTAACCCCCAGTTGTGTAGTCAATAATGTGTGCATAAGGCCTCTGTTACACAGAAGTTAGCAGCGGGCGGATATGGTAACAGGCCAAACAGATAATAATGGGTCCAAACGGATGGGATACCAAACTCTTCCATTTTTATATACAATAATATGTAAAATACAATTAGAAAATTATATTGACACAGTAACAATCTCATTTTCTGCATAACGCGATTCAAAAGGTTTTCATGTATTAAGAACACTTTGACGACTTTCGGCCCTTTTCCTAAGTTAAAAAATTTAACATTACCCATTTCACCCTATGATAAAACATCACCCAAAATCAACCCATGATAATAAGTATATGGGTCAAAAATGCGACATCCACATCAGTTGAATAAAAATAACCACCTAATGTACATAAAGGTTTATAAACAAGGCACATAAAGATGCACTTAATAACAAGTAACAAATGCTTAAGAAAAGCAGATAAAGTAAATCTGTAAATGTACATACCTGAGCAAGCATTAGAAGTGCATCACGTACTTGTCCCCTGCTTAAAGCTCCATTATTTGGAGAGGAAGTAGGGCCCGGGGTAAGAGAGGACGGTGGTGTGGGTGGGGGAAATGGTTGGAGTAATGGGATACCATGGTTGTGTTGAGCACTACGAGGAGGCTGAAGAGGAGCACCCGGTACAGATGGACTGGGCTGTGGCATTAATGGAGATGCAGATGAGGATGGTGTAAAAAACGAAAGCGGCTTGATAAGGTTGGTGACATGGTTATTGGAGTTGAATGGGTCCGGAGTTTCATGGAGTGGCATTCCAGGTGAAGTGTACAAGGGGATATGTAGTGAAGGATTATTAAGTGCAGGTGATGATGAAACACGAGAATGCAGATGAGTTGGTGTAGAGTTATGATAAGGTTGTTGAGAATTAGCCGAATTGGAAGAAGCATGATGCCCCAACTTCATAGCGGTCTGCAGTGAAAGAATTCAGTTAATAGAAATAAGTTCTGGGCCATACTTCAGAGTAAGTACTTCATACGCATACATAACTACATACAGAAATAGCACACAGAATAAATGAGCCTTTTTCCAGGTTTCACATAAAACCAAGAAAACTAGTGGTGACACAATGACCGCAATTGTTCATAAATAAACAGTGTGTCAAATATGATAATAATTATTTTTATTTTAAAGATAATTTTTTGAATAAAATGATTATTAAAAAATAAAAATACAATTTGCAGACTCGTAAAGTTACAAATAAAACACATAGAATGGGTTGAACTTGCCACCTAATAATAAACAAACTTTAACATGCCTTTAATAAATTTCAGATGAAAATTAATAAATACATACACCAAAGAAGTTAGCAGATGAAAACCATACGCCAGCTTAGGATTGATGAGCATACTTTATGCGACGCCTGTTATGCCACGCTTCTTATACGTAATTAGGCTTGGTCTATCCTCTTTCTTTTTGTTTCCGCATAATGACTAAAAGTCTTTCATTCGAAACAGGTTGAGGATAGTTAAAATTTACTAATATGCGTCAGAAATTAAGGACATGTGAACCAATCTTACTACCCCTAGACCTTAAGACAAATCTTGGGTTCAATCCCAAATCTTGTCTTAAGGTCACTCAACAAGTGCTCACTGCATGGGGCTAGGTCCTTGAGGAAGGGTGAGTCGGTACACAAAAGGGGTGTTTTTCTGCCGATCTAAACCTTTTGTGAAATTCAACAAATCAAAAACCTAACTAGCTACACAATATATACACCAGAAAGTTATTGTCGAAGGGGCAAACTTTGATAATTTTTAGAAACTACACTACAAATCGGTTCGTTAGGGGGGCAAAATTACAAAAATAGCCAGATATTTTAAAAAATTTACACTACAATTTTTTTCGCTAGAGGCATGTGCCCACCCCCTCCATGCATATGATACACCACAAACCTATCTCACATGTTTAACACAGGACTTGAACCGACAACCAAATGGTTGGTGAGCATTCTCACACAATATGAGATACCGCTAGACTACAAGTGATCATCAATATTATCTAACTTCTCAAACACACATACATTTCACCTATATCAGTTATCAAATTAACAGACTAAACTTACTATCGATCCAATCGTCTAACAAAACACTTAACATATCTAAAAACAAACAAACACTAACGTCTGCGCGTCTCCGGACATAAAATGAAAAAACAAACACTCCTTTTGGGAAATGTATGCTAAAAGTAAGTTTATTATATAACATTTCAATCTAACACATCACACACACACAGCAATTTAATCATTATATATATATATATATATATATATATATATATATATATATATATATATATATATATATATANGGTCATATTTTTTTTTGTTTTCTAGTTCCAAACCGCTGAGGCAATAATACCCGCTGGAGCATACCTCCCAACCAAACCGCTGGGGTGGCGGCGGTGTTCCCCGATGGTTTGGGCATACCGCTGGTGCATAGACTCTCCATTGCCACCACCCTTACAATAAGTTTACATTAAGTACTCCTTACATGATACTCGTACACATAATAAAGAGAATGAGATAGATTTGTAATTACATCTTCTTTTTTTTTTAACGGCGGTTTAGTTGTTAGATGTTAGTTGTTGGCTCGAGTTAGTGTCGCATCTTCGGGCAAAGATACCAACCGCGAGCCTCTCCTTAGGGGATAACCCCACTCCTATTCCCGATTCGCCAGATATCATTAGAGCTTGTGGTTCCCAAGTGAGGACTTCCCGGTCGGTCACCCAAACCGGTACTACTCTCACTTGGGCTCACTTAACTACTTAAGCCTTTACCACTAGACCACAAGTCCCATGATTATCATCGGAGAATTTTTGTAATTGTTTTTTTAATCACACCAAAAGTACATCAAAAATACATAAAGACCCGTATAAAAGTATTATGTGAATTCATGTGTACTTTTTTGTGGGCTCTTATGTACTTTTGTACTTTTTTTGTGCTTAACTTGTGCCCCTGGAGCACAAGTTAGAAAAACTCTTGTAAAAATGTTATCAAAGTTTCTTAGCGTGCAAAAAGAAACTGAAAATCGAAACATATTAACATAAAATTACATATAAGTACATCAAATTATATTGGTTGAATTTTGAAAAGCGTATAATATAAGTAATTTGATTAAGAGCGCTAAGTACAATGTGATACCATAGGGCGGTGTCATAAAAAAAAAATACTTTTACCTCATCATTTTTTGCTTATGACACATGTTTTGGCTATGACACCAAAACATCACTACCCGGCATAACACCAGTTTTCTATGTGTTTGGTCATTGGTGTATAATAGGCTTATGTATGCATTATGTTGCTTACAAGTTAAGGTTCTGTTTTAATGGGATGTTACAAGCTTTTAATAGGCTATAACAAGTATGGGTTGTTAACTTATGGGCTGTTATAATTTTTTTATATGGGTTAGATTAATATTTGGTTGTTATAATTTAAAACATTTAATTTTTCATAATGTAGTAGAGATTTTCTATTAAAGAAATATTTTTGATCTTAAAATTTTTAAAACTTCTTTATTTAGAAAGTTCTAAACATTTTATAAACTAGTATCGATAGCATGTTACGCTTGCTTTTCATAAATTGGACAAAGGAATCGGAAATAGGCTCATTCACCGGACGGACGGGCTTTTGGGCACACTGATAGAAAGTAATCAAATATTTCATTTTAATATCGCTGCAATCAACATTGACTTCTACTCTAAAGAAGTTTATATGAAATTAAACTACTCCCTCCATCCCTAAATAAATGTCTGACTTTTAAAGTCTTCTTTTCTTAACTTTGACATTAAATTATTTTATTTGTGTTATGTAATACTTGATGGAAAATATATGAATGAATTGGTTTTAAATGTATTTTTATGGGTATAACTATCATCAAGTATTATATAACGTAAATGAAATAAATTAAAGTTAAAGTTGAAGAAAAAAACTTCAAAAGTCAACAGAGAACATTTATTTAGGGACGGATACCTTAATGCGTAATTGAAAGGCCTTATTTATGTCAAGGAGAAAAAAGAGTATCGCTTCGTTGATGACTCGAACTTGTGACCAATAGGTTGCTGCATTCGTTCTTTTGCCATTAACGTAGCTTACACCTTGTTTATAGTATGCTATTTTATTTATTTATTACTCAGCATGCATGTGAATGTGACTTGTGAGATCGCTATATATTTATAAAATTTACTAATATGTTAGATATTAGTTAGTGGAAATGGGTTCTAAAGTCATTGTGTTCCGAAGCATATTCTATATCGTCCCATTGAAACATATTCTTACAATCTCTTTTGCCTTATTCTTCAATTTTTGGCCCCTCGTCAGGTTGTTCATTTGTCCAGTCTTGGTTAAGGATTAACGAGAAAATGCACATGTAGAGATGTTTTTAACGTTAGAGCTGAGTCAAAAGGCAAAACCGCTTCTCGATCTTCGATAGCATGGTCCGGTGCCTTGCTTTTTATCAGATATCTACAAATTTGCGCAATGAAGACTGAGAATTGCTATGTTTACAAAAGATTTCACACAATGATGTGACAAAATAATTTGTTCATTTATATAACTTCTTGCTTTATTATAATTGTTTTGATCGAACAAATTATGTTGTATTTTAGTTTTAATACTTTAATTTGTTGTTTATGGCCTAGCCGAGACTTTTAAAAACCCAAG
>LBNU01023725.1:51211-74249 GCA_014162995.1 Artemisia annua
CCCAAAAAAAAATGTTGAAGTTCCGCCACCTCGACATAGGCTAGAGTTTATTGTAGCAACTAGTTTTTACTTTTTAGATAACATGACCCATCTTCCAGCAGAATCAGATCACTAGAACCTGCTTGCTACATATTATAATTGCTGAAACTCAATGTACTTCAAAGTGAAGTGGGCTCAGAATAATCAAATATCACTTAAAAAGTTATCACTGTTGTCCCTGAACCATTTGATTGCGATTCTTATAACTCTTGACATTATAATTCTCTACTTCCTTTCTAAACAAGGTTTATCTACTGAAACTAGAATCAAATTTGTTCGATAACTATGGAACTCACAACTTTTAGGACTTTATTCTCATGTATAAATTTTGTATCTTGAGGAACCAGATGAAGAGGTATCATGCCTGGAGATACCACATAAGTATCTACTTTAGTGATTGTACCTTAGTGCCATCCAATGAAATACAAAAAACCAGCATGTAAGACTGGTGGAAGTAAGCTTGCCTGTATTTCGCCGATTCATTACTATAAACTGAAACCTTGGCTGGGCATTCCTGCAATTAGATGAAAATTAGATCTATATTATTTTTATAAAAATACATGGAAGCATGTGTGACCAAATGGTCAGTTTCCACTCTCCACAAAAAGTAAGTGGTCTAAACGATCTTTTTCTCTTTTAAGGAACAAATATGACCATAGAAAAACGTATGCACATTGACCACTACCTCTTAACGACAAAGAGAGACCCTTCAACATCCTTGCGACTCTGAAAAAGGAAACAAACAATCAATGGGAATGAACTCAGAATTCAGAAACCATAAATGAAGAACCTATCACCCTATCTAACGGCAGTTACAAAATATAACTTCTCTAACAAAGTTTACGTACAGGTTTATATTAAAGATCTATGCATACATAGTTTCTTCATAACTACTTTATACAGTAACTTTGAGATACAACTAACGCGTAATCAGAAATAACATAATATTAACACACAAAACATTGATTCAAGTCACCATTAATAACATAAGAAGGGACTATATATTTCTACATTCCATGCATGCATTTCGACATTTTGAGTATAAATGTCTCATTTCCTCTCTATTTCTTCGTCGTATGCATAAATTTGATTGTTTTCACTAACTTTCCCCTCTGCTTGTTGTTTCAGTGATATGCCTTCAAAGATCTCAATCCAACGAGGGTTGAACTTTAAAGCCATATAAGGTAGCGGTCACAATTCATGTCGTGTTAGCGGATTAGAAAACCCCAACCAGAACACGACGTGTTTAATAAACGGGTTAAGTTGGTCAACCCGAACATGAACCGAAACCTATTTATACTCAACACTAACATATTTCTTTTCGTGCTGGTCTCATAAATTGCCACCACTACATATAGGTTCAAACTTTAAGGATCCCTAGCTCTATTTTACAGTTTCCACCCAATTGATTCCCTAAGGGGGTGTTTGTTTTGGCTTATATAGCCGGATTATGGTTTATTTGGTTTCAGGCTTATGTTTCATAAGCTCAATTTTTGTGGCTTAATTCGAAACTTTCCGAATTATATAAGTTTATTCTGACATGATAAACTTATATAAGCCGAAAAGTTTCAAAAAAAGCCACAAAAAAAGTGAGCTTATGAAACATAAGCACAAAATCAAATAAGCAATAAGGCGGCTATATAGCCGAAACAAACACCCCCATAGCGCAGGCATTACCACATAACAATTCAACAAGTACAATGAACTACATTGGGGGGTGTTTGGGATTAAACCCTTAAACAAATTAGCACATTCATTAAACCCAATTAAAAAATAAAAAAATAAAAAAATAAAAAAATAATAAAAAAAAAAAATCTTACCCATTGATTAAGATGAACATTGAATTGATAAAAGGTAACATGAGCAGCAGTGATTAAGATCTGATCAATGTAAGGATCCAAACGTTGAAGAACAGTTAGGTTCAATGTTTTTCTACTCTTTTCATCCAAATTTGGCTTTAATTTACCATTTCCAGACATCTTTTTTATAAAAATTAGAGGAAACCCTAAATAAACCAAAAAAGAAAAAGTTTGATTTGATGATGATAAGAAAAGAAGTCGGTTGTTTGGTTGTTTGGTTTTATATATATTTTTGTTTAATTTGGCGCTAAATGGTATGGGTGGTTTTTTGTTTTATGTTTTGTGTGACATTTGTCGGGTTGTAATGTGTAAAATGTGTATGCTTTGATGAATCAATCTTTTATATAATAAAAGAATTACATCATTTCAGACTTTTTTTAACAAAACAATCTTAGTGGGAAAAAAATTGGACCAATAGGAATACTCGATTTTGACACATAGGCGAAATCGAGCAATATGATTGGCCAATAAAAAGTCAAAATTGAATTGATTTTAGTCAAACTTTAATAAATTTGGTGGAAAATTTGACTAAGGAAAAAAAACATACAAAATATAGGTGTCAAATTTATGAAAATAAAAACTTAGAAAAAGAGGAGGTAATTAATAAAACATTAGTGGTTGAATTTTAAATATATTATATGGAGTTAAGTGTAAAATTATAAAATCTCATGTTTTTAGTAACTTTAGATAATAAACAAATAACCCCTTACACTTTATACCCCCTACACTTTATAATATGAACTTTGTTTACAATACATACATGAGTATTAGTATTGGTTTGAGACTTCCATCCATTAAACTTACAAAATTTTATAAATGTACGAATTAGTTTTAATATACGTTAAATACTTTTAAAATAAATGGTAGTTTTAAACTTTCATCTATTAAAATATCTTTTTACTATATACGTTAATCATAAATAAGAACTCATGTTATCCTATTTAAAAGTTTAATCTATACGTACACGGGTTTGAATATTAAATACAGTTAAATTATTATTAACGGTAATATAAATATAAAATATTAAGTACGAGTTACTGTGATATGAAAATAAATGTACGCGATTGTATTTATAACGACTCATGTAATTATTATTTAAAGTTTATATACGGATATCCCGAAAAACATTTTTAAAAAACTTTACAGAGTATATTTTAACTCCATCAACGCTCATTATGTGCTACTAAACTCGCATATTTTGTACAACATGATATCAATAGTTAAAGTTAAACAACAACATCAACCTCAACATTAACATCTATGTCAGCTAAACAAAATTAAATCGTTCATCCAATAAAATTTTTATAAAATATTAATTGATATTAATTAGATGTACTTATATAATAATTTTCACGGGTAACTTATATATACATATAGTAAACAAAAAAATTAAAATAAATTTGATTTGTGTGTAAACTCATGTGATCAAAGAACCTTTGACCCAATAACATTATAAGGAGACACGCTCAAGAATCAAATACAAGGTCGATGCCACAGTTATATTTACAATTTCTGCTAACTATTTTTCTTACTTTGGCACATGTTGATACTCTAACTTTTTAAAATATACACAAGATTTTCTGTTTTTAAACGATAATAGTATATAATTAAATTTTTCTGGAAAAACTCGTGCGTGCACGGGTATTATAACTAGTATTGTATTGATTGAAATAAAAGTTAAAGTTGTAAAATTTTGAATCAAAATAAAATAAACCCACTAAAAATTTAAAGACTAAAAACTCATAAAAATATATCAAAATTGATGTTGAATTAAAGAGCACAAAATTTTAGAAAATATGGTGAAATTAGATTATAAAAAAAATAAAAAGATAAAAAGATATTTCAATTTGAAAATAAAGGTGAATTTTAAGTTGGAAAGCGACACATGTCACCTCATGATTGGAGCTCCTTATCTTAAATTTTGGTTAAGAGTTAGGCTTGGTTATCTATCCATTATAATAGAATTTGGGACTATTTTATAATTAGCAAGTTTGAGTCTGAATTTTTAAGCCTTTTTAATTATAGAATAGTCCCAAATACATTATATAGTAGTATAGAAAAGTGCCAGGAGCCCGGAGCCATAGGTTCGTGTTATGTCACTCAGTTTTTTATGAACAAAGTCACCTTAATTCTCTTTTTTTTTTAATTACTTACAATATTAAAAATGTAATCGTACAAATTAAAAAACGTAAATGTACAAATTAAAAAAATAAATTTTCAAAAATAAAAACACAAACGTACGAAATTAAAACGTTGCATAAACATTACATAAACATTACATAAAATACAATACGAAATACGAGCCGATACGATACGAAATACATAGAAACATAGCTTAATTTGAATGCTCTCCGCATGCAGAATCATACTCTGGAGACTTCACAAACCCAAATTCCAACCTGAATGCCGCCATTTTTGCTTCTTCTTTCCTGGGTCTCTCCTCCCACTCTTGTTGAATCCTTGCTTGTTCTGCTTAAACTTCTCTTAAAGCCTCTTCGTCACATAAAATTTCATAATGTTGTCTTGCAGTAAATCCATGCTCATCAACTGTCTCTTCTACATAACCCGTAAATTGATAATGTTGTTACTCAATAAATCCATTCGCATCAGCTAAAGTTGATGCAGCTGTTGTGATACCGAACCAACAATTTTGTTTTCGTCATACTCCAACGGATTTTGTGGCTGATTTTGTCTTGTATCTGTGAAACACACTTCCACAACGTTTCACTAATGTCGTAATATTTCCTAGCTTCATCGCAAAAAAAATTGTCAATGACAGCATGTCTTTCCGGCGAAATGTCTTTGCATTTCGCGTATTGTTTTCTCAAACGTTCTTTTTTTGCCTTTGTGTGCTCAAACAGCTTGATAACACCGAAAATAGCATCTTGACAAGCCGCATCCTCTTGCTCGCATTGTTTCTCAACATAACCTTACATTTCTTCAATGGAATGGGGGAGAGAATAAGCCATATTAGAAGTTTAGATGCTTTTTTAATGTGAGTATAAAATAGTGAAGTTGTGTTTAAAATTGGTGAAGTAGTGGTTTAAAAAATAATGAATTGGTGGGTATTTATACATATAAATATAAACGGTTAATCTTTCAAATGGCGTCCACGAGTTTTTCAAACGCAACTAGGTGAACGATTCACCTTGTGGTCTTGGGGTTTGCACCTCGCGGGTGAGTTTTGCATTTGGACAAGGAAGTCACTCGTGAGTTTGGAAGCAAGGTGAGTCGATCACCTCCCTTGCCGTCCAGCCTAAATATAAAAAAAAAAAAAAAAAAAAAAAAAAAAAAAAAAAAAAAAAAAAAAAAAAAAAAAAATGAGAAACAAAATCCATACCCATTGATTAAGATGAACATTGAATTGATAAAAGGTAACATGAGCAGCAGTGATTAAGATCTGATCAATGTAAGGATCCAAACGTTGAAGAACAGTTAGGTTCAACGTTTTTCTACTCTTTTCATCCAAATTTGGCTTTAATTTACCATTTTCAGACATCTTTTTTATAAAAAATTGAGGAAACCCTAAATAAACCCAAAAAGAAAAAGGGAAGTTTGATATGATGATAAGAAAAGAAGTCGGTTGTTTGGTTGTTTGGTTTTATATGTTTTCTTTTTGTTTAATTTGGCGCTAAATGGTATGTGTGGTTTTTTGTTTTATGTTTTGTGTGACATTTGTCGGGTTGTAATGTGTTGGAGCATTAAAAGTGCCACGAGCCCGGAGCCGTAGGCTCGTGCTATAAGAATAATGCTAGTAGTGACCACAAATTCACTCAAGTATCCTCGCAATTTCAGCGTCATCTCAGCTTTCTCTCTTCATAACTCCACCCCAACCATAACTAGCTAGTGGTGACCACAAAAACGACCTCGAAAACTACAACCAAAAACATACTCTATAAAACATATAAAAAAACTACGCACACAAATCTTTTAAATGTTTCGGTCGGCTGAGCAACCAAACTTTGAAATGGTTGCTTGGTGATGCGTCGCTTTGGGGTGAGCTAATGGGGCAACGCATTGCTTTATGGGGTTGTGGTTGGGGGGCGACTCCCATTAGCATCAGTCTAACACTAAAAGGCAAGGGATATCCACTCTCACCTTACACCTCAGCGTCACATCAGTTTTTTCTTTCTTTTTACTTCCCCTCACTCTCACTCACTTTTTGGTGGACAAAGTCACCTTAACTCCCAATGTTTTTTTAAATTACTTACAATATTAAAACGTAATTGTACAAATTTAAAAACGTAAACGTACAAATTAAAAAATGTAAGCGTTCAAAAATAAAAACACAAATGTATGAAACGAGGTTTTTAACCCGCGCGTTGCCGCGGGGTGTTTGTTAAAGAAGGTTTTTGCAAGTGGTGTAAAATATAAAAGGTGCAAGAAAGATGTAGAGATTGGAGTAGTGTCAATACATAACCTGCGATAATGTTATACAAAAAGAAATACGTTCATGGTTGCTGCACATACTATCATTTGGCAGTTAAGTTTGTCACATACAAAAGATTTAAGTTGCAACTCAAGTGCATTGCAGGTGCAGTTTAAGAGTGATACAAAAGGCTAGTAGAGTAGTGCATGCAGATGTTTTGTGATATATTTGGGCATGGAAAGCACAAATATGCTGCAAAACATGGCAGGTTTTCATGGCAAAAAGCCGGTTCAATATTTACATTGGTGAGTTAATGTCTACTCTTGCTTGGTCTTTCTGGCAGATTTTGCTCTTCCTTGCGCTGCAGCTGACCCTTTAAATGTTGTTGTATAAACATAACAAAAAAAATAATGGTAGTTAGGTATGGCATTAGAGCATGTGAAAAAAAAGCCTTGCAAAGAGACTCTTAGCATGTGAAAAAAAAGGTTGGAAAGACACTGTTAGCATGTGATGTTGAGGCACATATGTCATGGTTAAGTGCTTGTGAGAAAGTTGTTTGTTGTTTTTTTTGTTGGTTAGCATGTGGATAGCTGGAATGCATCGAGTAATAGACTGCAAAAATAGTAAAGTAGTTGGCATTTTGCTTTAGGTGTTGTCAAAGAATAGTTGAGGAGTGAGCATGTGTGGCTAGAAGTTAAAGTCACTGGACAAATAATTAGTTGTTTGTCTTCTTCTTTTTTTTGTTGGTTGGTGTGTATGAGTGTATAAACATGTGAAAAAGCAGGGACATTGTTAGATTGCGGATTCAGAGATGTTAATGCATTTTAGATAATAAATGTTTAGCTGTGTAAAATAAGCAAGAAAAGAGAATGCCAAGGTTTCCTAATTATAAGGATAGAATTTGCACTGATGGAAGTCAGTGATTAATAATAGGATGTGTATATAGACATGTGAAAAAGAAGATAAAATGGATTGTTAGGTAGGCAGTGGTTTGTGGTAGGTTGGTTTTTTTGTTGTTTATATAAGCAGCAGTAATGTGTGTGCAAGTGTGGCTTATAGGGTACTAAGTATATAAAAAAAATATTGTGAATAAAGATGTCTGTGACTCCTAAGCTTGATGAATTGAAAGAAGCATGTGGTTCTGATAAGTTGCATCGCGCTTTGAGGGTCTTGTTTTTGCAGGAAGAGGCGGAGAATGAAGGTCTTGTTTTGGTATTGCTTGATAAATGCGATGATGCGCGTGCTAGAATTGCAACTAAAAGGGCATTGCTTCAAGAAGTTGGGACTTTTAATGGCTCGAATCCTGTTGTTGGCAGTGCACTCCAATGCCTACAGGAGTCACTTAATAAAGATTCGCACCTGCTAGTGGCGTTAGCTGGGGTGTTGAACCTTGCAAATGAAGAACGCAAGGACAAACGCCGCTATGTGGTGGCAATGGAGGAATATGATTAGAAACTGTCTCTGTGGTGTTACTCTCTGTTGTGTTTCCGCCCAACTGATTCCCTAAGGGGGTGTTTGTTTTGGCTTATATAGCCGGCTTATGGCTTATTTGGTTTTGGGCTTATGTTTCATAAGCTCAATTTTTGTGGCTTAATTTGAAACTTTCCGAATTATATAAGTTTATTCTGACATGATAAACTTATATAAGCCGAAAAGTTTCAAAAAAAGCCATAAAAAGTGAGCTTATGAAACATAAGCACAAAATCAAATAAGCCATAAGGCGGCTATATAAGCCGAAAAAAATACCCCCATAGCGCAGGCGTTACCACATAACAATTCAACAAGTACAATGAACTACATTGGAGGTTGTTTAGGATTAAACTTTTAAACAAATTAGCACATTCATTTAAACCCAATATAAAAATGAGAAACAAAATCCATACCCATTGATTAAGATGAACATTGAATTGATAAAAGGTAACATGAGCAGCAGTGATTAAGATCTGATCAATGTAAGGATCCAAACGTTGAAGAACAGTTAGGTTCAACGTTTTTCTACTCTTTTCATCCAAATTTGGCATTAATTTACCATTTTCAGACATCTTTTTTTGTTCTTATAATTAAAATTTGAGGAAACCCTAAATAAACCCAAAAAGAAAAAGGGAAGTTTGATATGATGATGATAAGAAAAGAAGTCGGTTGTTTGGTTTTATATATATATTTTTGTTTAATTTGGCGCTAAATGGTATGGTGTGGTTTTTTGTTTATTGTTTTGTGTGACATTTGTCGGGTTTTAATGTGTTAGAGCATTAAAAGTGCCACGAGCCCGGACCCGTAGGCTCGTGTTACATGACTGATGCTAGCAGTGACCACAAATTCACTCAAGTATCTTTGCAATTTCAGCGTCATCTCAGCTTTCTTTCTTTATAACTCCACCCCAACCATAACTAGCTAGTGGTGACCACAAAAAGGACCTCGAAAACTACAACAAAAAACATACTCCATAAAGCAAATAAAAAAAACTACACACACAAATCTTTCAAATGTTTCGGTCGGCTGAGCAACCAAAACTTTGAAATGTTTCAAATGTTTCGGTCGGCTGAGCAACCAAAACTTTGAAATAGTTGTTTGGTGACGCGTCGCTTTGGGGTGAGCTAATGGGGCAACGCGTTGCTTTTATGGGGTTGTGGTTGGGGGGCGACTCCCATTAACATCAGTCTAACACTAAAGTGCAAGGGATATCCACTCTCATCTTACACCTCAGCGCCATATTTTCTTTCTTTTCATTTCCCCTCACTCTCACTCACTTTTTGGTGGACAAAGTCACCTTAACTCCCAATTTTTTTCAATTACTTACAATATTAAAACGTAATTGTACAAATTAAAAAACATAAAGATACAAATTAAAAAACGTAAGCGTTCAAAACACAAATGTATGAAATTAAAACGTTGCATAAACATTACATAAACATTAAATAAACATTACATAAAATAGAATACGAAATACGATACAATACAAAATACATAGAAACATAGCTTAATCTGAATGCTCCCCGCATGCAGAATCATACTCTGGAGTCTCCACATACCCAAATTCCAACCTGAACGTCGCTGTTTCTGCTTCTTCTTTCCTGAGTCTGTCCTCCAACTCTTGTTGAATCTTTGCTTGTTCTGCTTCAACTTCTCTTAAAGCCTCTTCGCCACACATAATTTTATATGTTGTATTGCAGTTAATCCATGCTCATCAACTGTCTCTTATGCATAACCCGTAAATTGATAATGTTGTTGCTCAATAAATCCATGCGCATCAGTTGAAGTTGATTCATTTAGCCCAAGTTGATCCAGCTGTTGTGATACCAAACCAACAATTTTAATTTCTTCATAACTTCAACGGATTTTGTGGCTGATATTGTCTTGTATCTGTGAAACACACATCCACAACGTTTCACTAATGCCGTAATCTTTCCTGGCTTCATTGCAAAAAAATTTGTCGATAACAGCATGTCTTTTCGGCGAAATATCTTTGCATTTCGCATATTTTTTTCTTAAACGTTCTTTTTTTGCCTTTGCATGCGCAAACAGCTTGATAACACCGACAATAGCATCTTGACGAGCCGCATCCTCTTGCTCGCATTTTTTCTCAACATAAGCTTGCATTTCTTCGATGGAATGAGGGAGAGAACAAGCCATATTAGAAGTTTAGATGCTTTTTTAAGGTGAATATAAAAACTGAAGTTGTGTTTAAAATTGGTGAAGTAGTGGTTTAAAAATGATGAATTGGTTGGTATTTATAAGTAAAAAGGGGAAAGTGTGTAATTTTTTTTTTTTTTACTACATATAAATGGTTATCTTTCAAATGGGCCCATGATTTTTTCAAACGCAACTAGGTGAACAATTTACCTTAAGTGATCTTGGGGTTTGCACCTCGCGAGTGAGTTTTGCATTTGGACAAGGAAGTCACTCGTGAGTTTGGAAGCAAGGTGAGTCGATCACCTCCCTTGCCGTCCAGCCTAAATAAATTTTTAAAAAAAAATGCTAAAGTAACCATATTTTCTCATTTTAGAACTCAGCATAAAAACACCTTTTTTTTTTGAAAACACAAGTTATAAGACATTTATAGACCTCGCAGTTTTTTTTTTTTTTTTTTTTTTTTTTTTTTTTTTAATTCAAATAAAACAACACATTTAAATAAAAACATTACATAACTTAAATAAAAGAGTAAACTGGCAAATTATGTCCCTAACGTTTACCATTTTTCGGAAAAATGCCACCGATTTTAAAATTATGCTAGATGTGTACTTAACATTTGGACTTTTGCGAGGAATGCCCTTGAGGCTGCACTGTAGTTGCCGCAAATTCGTGTTTTTTGCTAACGATCGTTACTAAATCCTATTAGTGAGTCCTCACGTGCGTTCCACGTGAGGGTATTTTCGTCATTTCACTTTTCGCCATAAAACCACCTAACAACCCCACATGCACACCCACCTTTGTGTTGAGGGACATTTTTTGCAACTAAGTTTGCATTCTTATATATTTTGCCACTTTCACACCTACACACAATTTCGATCAAACCGCTTGCTTTCAACTTCCATATTGTCCAAATCACCTAAATTAACAGTAGATCCAACATGGGTGGCCGACAAATTAGAGCTGAAGTTCACCGATTCCGGATATTGCTGCAATATATGGTACGTTTTTTTTATTGTACTTTTGTTACGAATGAACATGCATTGTATATCTAGAAAGTAAACCATGTTACCTTGATTCATGAAAATATTATGGTTGTTTTTTGATTTTGGGTTTTCTGATCCGTTGTTTTATTTTCCCAAATGCGTACCCAAACCTCTTCACTATTTAAATCCACCACACTGGTGAGTTTTCTGATCCACCTGACATAGTATACAAGTTTGATGTGGTTGATCATTTAGACCTAATTGATTCTAAAAAGTTCTCCATTAACAAGTTGGTCCAAATGTTAGCTGAACTGGGTTTGGGTGATAATAATGAGTTGTGTTTACCCATTTTAGGATCCCAGGACTGTCTTTAGATGATGGAATAGTTCCATTGTTGTCGGATCAGGACGGGCTGGCATTGTTAAAATTTGTGCTTAGGTGTAACACCCCAAAAATCGTAATGAAGCAGCGTAAGTCTAATCGGGGCATTACATCTTAGAATCATAGTCATAATTATAGAAACGACTCGAAAGAGGCGTTTTGAGAAAATTTGTTATCATTCATCAAACATTAAATTAGAGTAGCAACAACGGTTTCATACGGTTTAGTGATACATAATAAAAATGTCTTAAATTAAAAAGGAATGATAACATTTTTGGATGACGTCCAAAAGAGGCCCTAGTCCACTCCGTGCCATTTATGCTTCTTAGTTACCTGAGATAAAACATGCTAAAAAGGTCAACACAAAGGTTGAGTGAATCCATAGTGTTTAATTTGTAATAGTTTTGAACATAAGCTAAATAGTAGTAAAACAATGATATCGTGGTGTAACATGTATATTGCCCTAAGCCTCATGACACGCAAACGTTAACTGGTGACGTCATATGATAATGACGTTAGGTACTAACATTATAGGGATAATATTAGTNAAAGAGGCCCTAGTCCACTCCGTGCCATTTATGCTTCTTAGTTACCTGAGATAAAACATGCTAAAAAGGTCAACACAAAGGTTGAGTGAATCCATAGTGTTTAATTTGTAATAGTTTTGAACATAAGCTAAATAGTAGTAAAACAATGATATCGTGGTGTAACATGTATATTGCCCTAAGCCTCATGACACGCAAACGTTAACTGGTGACGTCATATGATAATGACGTTAGGTACTAACATTATAGGGATAATATTAGTATAAATGCCCTCGTGCAGGAGGTTGCCGTCCTCCTGTTTAGTTCAAATAAAAGTGCATTTGGCTACCTATTCGGCTAGCACAAATGGGGCGTCAACTGCCAATAGATCTATTCACTAAATTCGCGTTCACTCCTAAGTGATTAATGGTTCATAATGTGAGGGACTTTTGGCAATAGTGGTAACTTAGGCAATATGAATCAGGATAGCATACAGAAAAATACTTGTGTTCAGATTTGTAGCATGTATTTCCCCACGGGATTTGAAAACATAGTAAAAAGTGGGACTATGAACTCACCTCAGCAAGTAGTAGTCTGGAATGCAATAAAGTCAAATAGCGGGTGGTAGTTCCGACGCGTGACCTAGATTAGTATGGCATAATTTAGTTCGCAGTTCTAGTTCAAGACTCGATGAAACGTAAATAAGTTTAGAAGGTTTCAAAACGTTTTTGTTATTGTTGCTTGTGTGGCAGCATTTAGGTTTGAAAACAGTTTTTAGGTGTTTGGCTCTTGGAAATGCATACGTTCACACGTATAGAAGTGTTAGGCGAAAAGTACTTGTTAGGCAAGCATACGAAGGACAAGGACGGGAAGTAAACGTTGATGATCGTAGTGCGTTGTCNATATATATATATATATATATATATATATATATATATATATATATATATATATATATATATATATATATATATATATATATATATATATATATATAGTCAAACATTAGTTGATGATAAAGGGGTGTAAAATTAGACTTTAATTTATGGTTTTATTAAAAGAGTTTATATTAAATACACTTATAGGATTTTTGGAAAATCGGGCATGACCCTTGTATTGTTTTAGTTTGCACATGGTAATTAAATGTCACAATAATCAATAAACCATTGTAATATTATTTTTCAAATTTCTAAGTTTCATTTAGTATAACTAGTAATTCAAAAATAGGTTATAAGTAGCATAGTTTTAATAATGTGAAAACTTGAATTTTTGATTACTAGTTATAATCTATATATGTTTAATAGATTAAGGTATGACGTGTAAAAATGTCGGGAATAGATGAGTCGAGTGAGTCGGGAATGAATCGTGGAGTAATGTCGGGGCGAGTAAGAGTAGTGAGTCGAGAACGAGTCGCGGGAAGTCAAAATATCACAAGTTTAGTCTTGACTACACCTAGTCACGCAAACACAAACATACACATTTGAGTGGGCTGTCTTTATTTTCGAAGTGGGCTTGACCCAAGTTGGGTTAAACAAAACTGTTTTACAAATTAAGCAATGGGTTTAGCCCAAGATCCTTTTCAAAATATTTAAACAAGTCTAGATGTTGGGCTTGGCCCAAGGTTTATTTTACAGGGGGTAAACAAAATGCAGTAACTAGTAACACAAATGGTAACACAAAAGTACAGACTTGTGTTTCTTTCGTTTCGCACCAAGTGAATGAAAACTTTCATTATTTTCGGCACCGACATAAGCCATTTTAACAACTCTAAGTGTTACGAAAATGGCGCGACAAAAGTGCGAACTCGCAAGTGACTCATTCTCTTACGGCTTAACCATTTCAACAATAAGTTTCGACATAACTTAAGGATCAGATTACTATGAAAGAGGCGATATCACAAGACTAAGCGAGACTTCCACTTTCGAGCCATATTAAAATTAGTTTTAGACTTGATTAACATTGCTACCACACGAAGTTTTAACACAATGTTTTATCATCAAGATTTCATAACAGGCTCACCACTATTATTTATCTACTAACTTGTTATTAACAACTTTATCAATTTATCAGCATGAGTTTAGAGCCGATTCATGTTTTCAACAAAACTAACTTGTCACTAGCCAAAACCCACTTATCAGTTTAACAAAATCAACTCAAGATTCGAGTTCCACGTATACCATTTTAAGTTTTCGACAATCAATAGACAAATAGAGACTGAATATCAACAACAAATATAAACTGAATATCAACATAAATTCGAATGAGATAAATCAAAAAGGATTTTAGAACCTTACAACAATAGAGTCGGTTAACAAGGAGACCAAAGAAAATCGGAAACTCGAACCCGAATCCGCCACAAGCAAATCCACACACCCTTCGAAACCTCAGAACTCGTTCTCTCAAAGCTAACCAGTATTTTGTTGTGAAGGTTTTGGATGTGTGGAAATCCTTGTGAGCCGGTCGGTTTAAATAGAACTAATACGAGGGGGGTTTGATTCCACCTCCTCTTAAGGTCAGTCGATCATGTAGCCAAAAGGGGTAATGCTTAATCACAGCCTAGTCACACCTTTGGATCTTATGTTGACCTCCAAGAATTGGACAAAGAGGAAAGAATCCCGCTGAGGTGTTGGGACCATCTTGTTGCCTTGTGATCATTGATTCAGACTTGCAACTCCAGAAGGTGAAGCGTGGCAGCAGGGTTGAGAGACAAGGAAGTGGGTTTGTGGGGATGATGATGACGTCTGATTTTCAGGGAGCGTGTGAGAGATATGGAATAGGGGAGGCGTGAGTTATGGCAGGGGCATGTAGGGTTAAAGATATTATAACATTTTCTCTCTTTTTTTTTTTTTTTTTTTTTTTTTTTTTTTTTTTTTTTTTTTTTTTGTTGTATTTGATTTACTTGTAATATAAATTTAGTTTTAGGTATTTATTTAAAGGGTGTATAATTTAAAGGTGAAAGATTAAATAAAGGTGAGGTGTGAGAAGGCTTATGATTTCAAATTGCTCGAGGGAAATTAAGCGAACCTCAGGTTTAGGTGAGTCCCGATATTTAATTATTAGACTTATGCCATACTATCACGGTGTCGGTACGCGTGCGGTTTTAGTAAAAATAGAATATGAGTTTGACACATCGTTTGTTTGATAATGTTCGTCATTGCTTTACAGTATAAATGAAAGCAAAAGTTTAAATGTGAGAATAAGTGAAACTACTGAATCTCACCTTCAATAATAAATTTTTCGGTCTTACAGGAAATAAATAACTTGGAAATTTACGGGTTCTTACACTAGGTATAAGAAAATAGATGTTTATGTAGAGTCTGATGTATCTTTAGCAGAAAAACATATGATGCTGGTTAGGGGTTGTTAGTCCTTAAAGGGTCTAGGTGATTGAGGAGATTGTTGAGGATAATGTGGTGAGTGCACCTGTTAAGAAAAAGAAAGGAAAATTGTTGTTGTTAGAGTATAATCATGAAATGGCACCAACTCAAGCTTCAATCAGTAATGTTTGTTCATTGGTTGAAAGTACTGATATTGCTGATAATGTAGGATTCATGCATTGTGAAAATGAGGTACCTCCATCCTCATCCAATGCATTCAGTTACTTAAATCTGATGGAAGACAGTGATTGTGACCATATGGGTGGTTTTATGCCTTCGAAACGTAAACAAGTTGAGACATTTTTTGAAGACGACTTGTTCCAACAAGATAGTGCAGTGAACTGGGATGAAGATACATGCCTTGATAGTAGGCCAGAAGATATTGCAGAAATGATTGATGAGTTATATCCAGAAAATGAGGGTATGATTTTTCGAAATATTGTCCAAGAGGTTGATGAGGAAGTTGTAAAAAGGGAAGAACCTGATATTGAAGACAAAGGTGTACAAAGGAAAGAACCAGAAGGGGGTGTTAGTGATTTTGATCATGATGCCAATGACATGCCAGGAACAGAACCAGAAGTTGACATGCGTGGTTTCTCATTTGAGCTTGATTCAAACATTCAACAGGGTAGGAGGCAAGCTGCTGCCAAACTTTTGAATGAGTCTGATGAACCTGTAATTTGACAATTGTGATGATCCTGATGTTGAATGGGGTGTAGGTCAAAGAAAGAAAAGGTTGAAGCAATTGAGAAGGAATTATAAGGGTAAGTCTAAAATCAAAGAAGGTGCATTTAAGGTGGGAGAGGAGTTTGGTACAAGAAAAAAATCAATGGATAAGGTGAAGATGCATGCATTGCAGTCAAGGAGAGCTATTTCGGTTATAATATGTGATAAAAATAGGGTGAAAGCTAAGTGCTACGGCACTGTGGTTGGTTCAACAAAATTCAATCCAACACCTGGCAGAGAAGAGGATATGTCATCCACCTCAAACACTCGGGGCCAATTTGCGAAAACCAAAAAACATAAGGACATGAAATGTAAGGGTGTTAGTACTAAAGTATATAAACTCAAGAATCATAAACCCCCTTGCCCATGAGATCTACTCGTCTCAAAATGGGGGGATGAGCAGTGTTGGTCGGTTAAAACATTGATTGATGCTCATAAATGTATTCAATGCATGGTCGACAAGGTGGTCCCCGGTTCGAGGTTCCAGCATCAAGAAAAGGTGTTGAGTATCGGCTATGTTTAAGTGTTATTTCTAAAGTGGAAATCATAGTTTATTAGTAGTAAATTTAAACACAGATTAGGGGTTTAAGTGTATGTTGTGATATAGATTAGAATTAGACCTGAACTAGGATTGGTTTAGCATGCCTTGCAAGGTAAGGAAGAGGTCATTTGGCCGATTGGTTCATGGAGGGCCGGTTAGGTGTTTACTAAACCGACTCGAACATGTTTTCTACCCCTCATCTCTATAAATAGAGGTGAGGGGATGCTTGTTCTTAACGTTCTTCTTAATTACTTGAATTATAAGCTTTATTCGGTTCTAATAAAAGGGTGTTCAAGGGTATAACATGTGCATATAATCATAAACTTGTGTACTTTTTTTTGTTCCTCTCGTGCTTTTCACGGGCTGAGTTGAAGGTTGATAGTTGTGCTCGACGAACAACCTATGATCTAGTGTTTTTGCGTATCATACTTCGGGTTGTTCTAGTAATTGTTCAACAATGATTAAACATAAGTTAAATAATAGAAATGTAAGACCACATTTGTGTTAAGTGTGTGATAGCTAAACACACCTATTGCAAAATTCTCATATGGTAGAAAACACAAATAACTTTTTTGAATAATCTTTGTGATGTGTTCAACCATGTTGGCAGAACAAACTTATCCCATAACTTTTTCTTTGGGGAGATGATTTGCACACTCATATTTTTGATTGGGACACTCCAATGTACAACCAGTTAAAGCAGAATGTATAAATTGTACAACTGTTTAATGCATGTGTTGGAGCGTCCCAATCAAAAATTTGAGTGTGCAAATCATTTCCCTTTCCTTTGTGTTTGATGCCGTTGTTCAAAAATTCTAGATCCTTCAACATTTTAATAATGAGACTATTTTTTCTGCTCAAAAGGCCAAAGAAATTTATCATATTAAACGACATCAAACAGATTACCTTTAGTTTGGGTTTCTAATAGGAGCAATAAAGGTAGACTTGGTTAATCAACTGGGCTAGCTCAGTTGGCCACCAAAGGTAACCTTGGGAAGGTATCTTTAGAGAGGTCTCAGGTTCGAGTCTCACCATGGACCTTCAGGGGCCCGAAAAAATAGAAGCATGAGTGGGGTTTATCCCCTAAGGAGAAAGGTTCGATGCTTGCATACTGCCCAATTGAATGTCACCGTGGGCTCGAATCACTAACTACTAACTAGCCATTCAAAAAAATTAAATAAATAAAAAAAATAAAAATAAAGGTAGACTTGGTTGATTGAAATGAGTTTGTAAATCTTGTAATGCATTTTTTTTCACATTGCTAGTATCAAATTACCATTACCGTTATAAAAGTCTCAAAATTTTAAGTGGTGTCAAATGAACCTTCATTCCAACTTACTTGTGTTTCCTGTGACATTAAGGCTGTGTTTGTTTTTCCCTCTTAATCTAACTTAGTCAGATGCAATAAAAGGTTTGGGCCAAACAGTGTGTTTGTTTTTCTACGTCATTAAGAGGCGGCAAGAGACGATTAAGATTTAGNTTTTTTTTTTTTTTTACTCTTATTGAAGTAGATGTTAAAAGGTGTCTTAACACCTCTTAATGCATCATAATTTTGTTTTGTTTTGTTTTGTTTTTTGTTTTTGTTTTTTTTTTTTCATTATGCATTTTTCTTTCTTGTTTTGAATGTCAACTCAAAAATCTTATTAAACGAGTTACCCATGTCAACCACCCATGTAACCACAATCATAATTCGTTTATTGTTGTGTCGATGTCTAGTCGTGTTTTGTGATGGGTGAAATTTTTTCACGACAATCTAACAAATTGTGGCATAAGAACTAGTTTAACTCGACGGATAACTCATACGGAGTACATCTTATGGAGTATATAAGCTTAGATAATTTAACTGACATTGCGTCATGCGAGCAATATGTCAAGACACATTTAACAAGTCCATTTTAACGTGCAATTGTTGACTTCATTTTTAACTTATATATATTTTTAAAGTACATGCATTCTCTTAAAGTACATTAAAATTAGCTAGATTTGGCCGTATCTAATGTTAATATTTTGCAATCTATATTAAATTATTAATTATCCTTCGCAAAAACATTAATAACTTTTTTACTGTGTCACAGTTACCCTTCTACGTTGACACACCATTCCATGTTTCTTATTTGATCCCCCCCAGACAACATTTTGAACTGCCTATAAATAGAAATGACCTACCGTGAATTTTTGTCTGGTTCTTATCGGAACCGGTTCTTTAACGATGACCAACAAAAGATCAGCAACTGTTAAGGCTGAAACACTTGCTGTTTTTTTATTGTTTGTTTCTTCAGCCGAAGCTAACTTGTCGGGATTTGTGGTTTCGGATTTTTCGGAGTTTGATCCCTTGCCTGAAATAAATTGTAAGAAAATATGTACTATGTAAAGATATTATTATTTTTAGTTAGTACTTTATAACACGATCTATGTTCAAGTTCTTGTTTTAGGATACCTTTTTTGGTTCATGATAGGTTTAGATCTAATGTTGTGTGATATCAATATTTGTTCAAAAAAGTTATAGATATAAAAGGAAAGTTTTGTTCATAAAGAGAAAGTTAGATCTAAAGTAAAAAACTTGCTAGATATAGTTGTGTGATACTAGATCTATGTTAAATTCAAGTGATACATGACGTTTTGTACCTAGCTAGGTTAATTTATTTTTAAAATTTCTATATTTAGGTAAAAGACAATTCGTATATGTGGAATTCATCAATTTGGTGAGGGAGGTGATTTGTACTACACCATCTTTTTTTCTTTTCTTTTCTTTTTTTTCCTTCATTTGGTAATTAGAAATGATATGCCTAATTTTGTTGATCTTACATTCTTACATGACATTACATAGATACATTGGCTGATTATTAACTAGGATACTCCTTTTTTAGTTCTAGATTAATGTTTTGCGTATGTTTAAGCATGGTAATCATTTATGTTTTAAAATAGACATGGTTATGTTGTTTAAATGCTTTGTTTTCAAGTGATACATGACGTTATGAAACTTTAATTATAAATGTGGATACCGTGAGCATTGTTGTTGTAGTTGGAGTATAAAACACCTTTGGTTATTGTCTTATTGCCAACATAATAATTTTAGTTCCGGTTGATAGTTGGTACTTAAGTTTTACGAATGTTGATAAGAAAAAATGGGAATTTGAATCACAAGCCTTAGTTTGTTCTGACTATTGACATCTAAACTCCAAATGTTAACCACTATACTATTCGTGTATGAGTCGAATTATCTTCAAAGATCTTTGAAGAGGCCATGGAGAGTAAGTTGTCTAGCCTAAGGGACAACTTTACTTACAAATAAAAAATTGAATTATTAGAGTATGAGTCAGGTTATCTTATAACAGTTTCAAGAAGCCTTGGGGAGTAAGTTAACTTGACGACCCGGGGACAACTTAACAGTATAGTGTACAACATTAGCCCCTTGTGAGTGAGGGAGTCAAGTTGTCTTTATATAGTTTGCTGCAACATACATACACTTAGCTGGTCATGATGGTAAATGGGGCGCTCCTAGTCACCTTGAGCATGAACGTATGTTTACATCACAAGGAAACCACTTAAAAGGGAATCCGAGGCCACCCTCTATGGCCATCCCAAGAATGACATGTGTTCTCTATGTATGTACATAAGAGTAGAGAGCATATAGTAGTAGAGAGAGCGAGAGTGTGGCTTACTTATGAGACACAAGTATATGCCTTGTTTATAGCTGGCCGGCACACCTTCATGTATAAACCCTAACGGTTCATCCATTGGTGAGATGCAACCCAGATCATATGGAGAGGTCTGTCATGCAAGGTGGATTCCATCTACAAGCTGAGACATTTGGTGGGCCTTGGGCCGGTACACCAACATATATATATAATGTTGTCCCAAAGTTTCTGTTTGTGTTTGGATCAATTTGTACACGAATAAGATTTGCAAACGTAAATAACAGAAGATAACTTAAATATAAACTTTATCCAACTATTGTAATGTTACATGGTATCAAGTACTTATAGGTTCCAATGGGTGTGTCCAACCATCATAACCTTTCATCTATAAGTCATGTCTATTCGGTATTGTCTAACCGATGCTACTAAACAACATGATGGTTCGAACAGGTATATGCCAAGCATTGTGACCATTCGACCATCTCTGGAAATAACTAACTTTTATAACTAATTTAACTAACTAAACGGTTGTAGAGTTTCACTTCTACACATTTGGTCCTTCACGTTTTCTTCACAAAGTAACAATCGAGATTATAAGTTGGTTCACATATAGATGTGCATAACAAATAGATGTAACAATACTTTTTCACAAACTCTTTTCACTTTTATATTTTGTAACCTACACTTTGCCTTGTAGATTTACAAGATCCTACATCTCGCGAGCTGAAGAAGAAGATAGTTTCAGCCGTTAAAACTTTATCAATTGATGGCAAACAATCTTGTCTTGTTCAGTACTGGGCAGCAACTAATGCAGGAAAATCGCACTTATTAGCTACAACAGATCAGCCCTTTGGTATTTATGGGAGCGATCAAGGACTTGAACTGTACCGTAAAGCCTGTTTGCACCACAAGCTCTATGTACATCGCGAAGGAAAGATATCCTTTGGGCTTCCTGGCCACGCATTCAAGGACAGAACTCCTCATCAGACTCAACATGTGCACAACTACCCTGAAGATCAGCGTCCTTCTTGTGAAGACAAAGCTATTTTTTCTGAGAAATGGGGATCTTTTGCCGTGCCTGTGATTTTAGCTAATGAATGTATTGGCGTGCTCGAATTTGTGGATACTGAACCCACACATACCTATGATGGTGATATAAATGAAGTTAATAGGGCGCTCAAGGTTTGTGTCTTGTCCTTGTATATATACATCAACATTTTATTCACATATAAATCTTTTGTCTCACTCATGTACAGTGTGCCGGTTTCGAGTCTTTCAACGTAAGGGATACTCAAAAAGATACACATATCCCCAATAAAAGGGAGCGGAAAACAAACTCAAGCATGTATGAGCACTACAACGTTCTTGTTCCATATTTTGGACTGAGTAAGGCAAAAGCTATGGAGAAGATTGACCATAAATTTTTTCCAAAGAAGCAGACCGAAACAACACGCGAAGCCACACATATCCCAGATTATTCAGCTGGAAAAGCTAAAAAAGTTAAAAAGGAATTTGAAGGTACTCCCAATGTAATTTTGAGTTATGACCTCGTGATCCCTGACATGATATGTATATTTTTTAAGCTCCCCCCCTGACTATTTCAGTGTTTCTATTGCAGTCATTAAGAGTACTTTTAGAAACGCTCTTAGAAACGTAGGTATTACCGAGTGGCCATTCATACGAAAAACCACTACTAAAGCTTCTTGTGCCCCCAAAATGCAAATCAATGTGCCATCCGCGGCTAATTCTTTTGGATCTCTGAATGCTGATGATTTAACCTCCTGCTTGTAGGTCACTTCATACCTTTCACGATATTTTTATGCAACATTGTATCTAATTCTTACTTAATTTGTAGGGTCCAAGGGGAGGCTTCCGAGAGGTCATTGGAACAAACTACAATCACCAACACATCTGCCCTAGAAACTCAAAATGATCAAATAGTATCTTGTAATACTAGTTTTACTTAAGCTTTGCCCGAGTCTGAATGTGCACGTCCTAATTTCTTGCCAGAAGGTAATAGACTTGAATGTCAAGATCACGAAACGCCGTATCTGGATGCTCTCAATCATTTTGTGGTGGACAATGATTATAATTTTCCGGGCCTAGAGATCCCTGATTGGTCAAAAAGTCGAGCTGATCAAACACTATGTGACGAGACTAGTTCTCTTGGAATTCTGAATAATGCTGGTGATTTAAACTCCGGCTGGTAGGTTGTTTCATGACTTTCACATTCATAAGATTATTGAACATTGGACTCATTTGCAGTGTCAACTAAGTATTGAATTTTTGCAGGGACATAGATCTTGATGACATGGATCTTGATGACATAGATCTTGATCATGTTCTCAATCATTTACTGGACCAAGAAATTCATGATTTGTCAGACACTCACACCGATCAAACAATACTATGTGAAGGGACTAATTCTTTTGGAATTCTGAATGATGCCAGCTGTGATTTCAACTCCAGCTGGTAGGTTTTTTCCTGACTTTCACATTCATAAGAATATTGAACATTGGGCTTTTTTGCTGTGTAAACTAATTATTCAATTTCTTTGTAGGGACAAAGGGGTTAATGAGAGGCCATATGAACCAATTACGACTACCAACACATCCCGCTCAGGAATACATCAAAGTCCAATTACAGGTTTCAAGCAAGAATCATGTGAAATGGGAGATGAATTTTTTTCTCCGGACATGTTCAAGGACTTCTGATGTGGATAATACGTGTAACACCCAACATTTTATAAGTTTTAGAGTAAATTACACCATTCGTCCTTGTGGTTTGCATTGACTGGCGTCGTTAGTCCCTTGACCAAAAAAACTGCATCGTTCGTCCTTAACGGGCAAACGTTTGGCGTCGTTAGTCCCTCCCCCACTAACGCTTGTTAAGTGTTGTTACATCTGAAGTCCCATGAGGGTATACTAGTCATTTCACAAACCAAAAGGACGAACGGTGCAATTTTTTTTAA
>LBNU01023725.1:87466-119526 GCA_014162995.1 Artemisia annua
ACAAGCTCATCATGTATGCATCTCATCAAGAACAAGATAATAACAAGAGAATGGGTTTGAACCCTTTTATAAACTGATATATTAATAACGGAAGGTTAAATTGTTTACAAAGAATCCTAATCTCATATATAAATACCATGAAGCGGCACAATGAACATCCAGAACTCCCGTTGTGATGTTTGGGATGTAACCGTTTCCTAATAACTATTCAACTAGTGCCTGTTTAGATTTAAACGTTTGGGACCCATTTTTACAGCTCCTAAACTGACCCAATCAAACATAAAACATAATACGTACTTAATACAAGTCTTAAAGAGATAAATATTTGATCTAGCAAACATTAAAGGCTAACATTTTCCCCCCTAATGTTTTAGTATCAAATTCTTCTTGAGTGATCTTCATTGTTTCTTCAAGCATGTCTAAAAGTTGAATGCTGTCTTGACTGCCATCATGTTGTCTTCTTCATCACTCAAAACCGCGTACCCTTTTCTCTTTTCCTTCTTTGTTCCACACGTATATCAACAACCTTTCAATATCCTTTCGGTATTCCTTTTGAGCGGGTGATCAATTCGCTCCTTTTCTTTCAATTTTGTTGTTGTTCTTGTATTGCTAACGCTCCTAAACAATCCTTGATTGTTTATAACGGTATTCTTTCAGACTTCCAAGCAACGCCTTTCAATGTTTCTGCGCTTCCTCTTTTCCTTTTACCGAAAGCAACCTTGTTGCTTTTATTCCTTTTCCTTCTTAATACCCGACGGTATTAACCAACGTCTAAACAAAATTGATTTTGTTTGTCGTTCCGCTGTTGCTTGTCTCCTTTCTATGCGTTGTACCACAATACCCTTCTTTCTATGTTGATTTGAAACAATTCGTGCCCTAGACAACTTTGTTTGTCTCGGCTTTTGAATCTTGTATGATGATCAAAATCATGAACTGTTGTGTTGTTTGATTCCTCGTCGCTCTGATACCACTTTTGTTCACAGGTTGTTTGGGGATTTCCAGGATCATCATTAATCAAACAAGCATCATGTATGCATCATCATCAAGAACAAGATAATAATAAGAGAATGGGTTTGAACCCTTTTATAAACTGATATATTAATAACGAAGGGTTAAATTGTTTACAAAGAATCCTAATCTATATATAATACATGAAGCGGCATCAATGAACATCCAAACGTTGTGATGTTTGGGATGTAACCGTTTCCTAATAACTATCAACTATGGGCCTGTTTAGATTTAAACGTTTGGACCCATTTTACAGACTCCTAAACTGAACCAATACAAACAATAAACATAATACGTACTTAACTACAAGTCTTAAACAGATAAATATTTGATCTAACAACATTAAAGGCTAACAGCATGTAGTAGTAAAGAGTGAGTGAGTAATACGGAGTATATGGCTTACCAATGAGACACAGGTGTATGGCTTGTTTATAGGCATAACTTTGTGTAATAACCTTTGGGTATAAACCCTAATGGTTCATCCATTGGTTAGATGTGACCCTGATCCGATGGTGAGGTCTGGCAGGCAAGGCGGAATCCGTCTACAGGCTGAGTCATTTGGTGGTCCTTGGCCGGTACACCAACATATATAGACGTGCTTAATTAAATATATGTAACAATACCTTTCACTAACTCTTTTCACTTTCATATATTGTAACACACACTTTACTTTGCAGATTTACAAGATCCTACATCTCGAGAGCTGAAGAAAAGGATAGTTTCAGCCCTTAAAACTTTATCAATTGATGGCAAACAATCTTGTCTTGTTCAGTACTGGGCAGCAACTAATGCAGGAAAAACACACTTGTTAGCTACAACAGATCAGCCCTTTGGTAGTTATGGGAGCGATGAAGGGCTTGAATTGTACCGTAAAGCCTGTTTGCACCACAAGCTTTATGTACATCGCGAAGGAAAGATATCCTTTGGGCTTCCTGGCCACGCATTCAAGGACAGAACTCCTCATCAGACTCAACATGTGCACGACTACCCTGAAGAGCACCGTCCTCCTTGTGCAGACAAAGCTATTTTCTCTAGGAAATGGGGATCATTCGCAGTGCCTGTGATTTTAGCTAATGAATGTGTTGGCGTTCTCGAAATTGTGGATACTGAACCCACACATACTTATGATGGTGATGTTAATGAAGTTAATAAGGCACTCAAGGTTTGTGTTTTTCCTTGTATATCAGTGTATATACTTCTACATGTTTATTCACATATAAATATTTTGTTTCACTCATATACAGTGTGCCGGTTTTGAGTCTTTCAGCACATTGGATACTCGGAAAGAGACGCATATCACCCATAAAAGGCGGCGGGAAACAAAATCGAGCAAGTATGGGCGCTATGACATTCTTGTTCCATATTTTGGATTGAGCATGTAAAATTTCTGTGTTGCGTGAAATCATTGGTACTTGCAATGAACAATATATAATGAATAACAATTGGAGTATGCATAACAGATTGTATGCAGGGACTCGGTATCAACAGAGGGTGGGTTTTGTTACAGAAGAACACGCTTTATTAATATGAAAACCACACGAATAAACGTTTACAATTGATAGGTATTTATAGTTTGTCAATCGGTATGATAGAACCGATGTGACTCTTCTACATAACGTTACATCCCTTCCTATATTACAGGAAATACAGTTTCTATCTATCTAATCTACACTAATGGTCCTTCTAGTTTAAGAAGTTATGATTCTTGATTATTTTCAATGCCAACATTCACTCCCCTAATCAAGACATCATAATCCTTCATCAACACTCTGTTCTTGTTCATCGTTGATTGCAGTCTTGCTCTTTCTTTCTTGTCATTCTCTTCTGAAATTCTGAACGCCTTTACTTGTCCCATGTTCAGTTGTTGCCTTTCGTTGTTCCATGATAATCTTCTTGATCATCGTCCTTGTACATATGTTTTCCGGTGCTTCTAATTTTTTCCTCTATGTCAACACTTATCCTGGTAATCCTGGTGGACTTCCTTTACACGCATCTCCATTGCCAACCACCTCTTCCTTTACCCTTCCTGGATCTCTATGTTCCCTCATAGTAACTTCACCATCCTATGTACTCCTTTCACCGTGTCTTCTTCTTGCCATCTGCATAAGACATCGTCCTTTTGGAACTTCTCCTCTCGCAACATCCTTCTCTTTTTCTGCCCAAAACTGTAACGTATCCACTGCCTTCACTCGGCTTTCGCTGCCTTCACTCGGCTTCCCTTGTTACTGCTGTTGTCGAATTTGTTGTTACTGCTGCCTTCACTCGGCTTCCCTTGAATTCGACACACAAGTAAACAAAACATTCTTCCATGACTGCTTCTTATTGATTTCACAAAACATACTTTCACAGGTTTCTTATTCTTCCAGAATCTTTAAACCATGGGCTCTGATGCCATGTAAAATTTCTGTGTTGCGTGAAATCATTGGTACTTGCAATGAACAATATATAATGAATAACAATTGGAGTATGCATAACAGATTGTATGCAGGGACTCGGTATCAACAGAGGGTGGGTTTTGTTACAGAAGAACACGCTTTATTAATATGAAAACCACACGAATAAACGTTTACAATTGATAGGTATTTATAGTTTGTCAATCGGTATGATAGAACCGATGTGACTCTTCTACATAACGTTACATCCCTTCCTATATTACAGGAAATACAGTTTCTATCTATCTAATCTACACTAATGGTCCTTCTAGTTTAAGAAGTTATGATTCTTGATTATTTTCAATGCCAACATTCACTCCCCTAATCAAGACATCATAATCCTTCATCAACACTCTGTTCTTGTTCATCGTTGATTGCAGTCTTGCTCTTTCTTTCTTGTCATTCTCTTCTGAAATTCTGAACGCCTTTACTTGTCCCATGTTCAGTTGTTGCCTTTCGTTGTTCCATGATAATCTTCTTGATCATCGTCCTTGTACATATGTTTTCCGGTGCTTCTAATTTTTTCCTCTATGTCAACACTTATCCTGGTAATCCTGGTGGACTTCCTTTACACGCATCTCCATTGCCAACCACCTCTTCCTTTACCCTTCCTGGATCTCTATGTTCCCTCATAGTAACTTCACCATCCTATGTACTCCTTTCACCGTGTCTTCTTCTTGCCATCTGCATAAGACATCGTCCTTTTGGAACTTCTCCTCTCGCAACATCCTTCTCTTTTTCTGCCCAAAACTGTAACGTATCCACTGCCTTCACTCGGCTTTCGCTGCCTTCACTCGGCTTCCCTTGTTACTGCTGTTGTCGAATTTGTTGTTACTGCTGCCTTCACTCGGCTTCCCTTGAATTCGACACACAAGTAAACAAAACATTCTTCCATGACTGCTTCTTATTGATTTCACAAAACATACTTTCACAGGTTTCTTATTCTTCCAGAATCTTTAAACCATGGGCTCTGATGCCATGTAAAATTTCTGTGTTGCGTGAAATCATTGGTACTTGCAATGAACAATATATAATGAATAACAATTGGAGTATGCATAACAGATTGTATGCAGGGACTCGGTATCAACAGAGGGTGGGTTTTGTTACAGAAGAACACGCTTTATTAATATGAAAACCACACGAATAAACGTTTACAATTGATAGGTATTTATAGTTTGTCAATCGGTATGATAGAACCGATGTGACTCTTCTACATAACGTTACATCCCTTCCTATATTACAGGAAATACAGTTTNAAAGGTGAATTATATTACTCCAAATAATATATACAAATAAAAAGCAACTTTCATGGATTTTGGACATGCCCAACCCAAGAAAGAGCCACAAAACAACAATACAAACTGATGTATACTAAATGCTTATACAAACACATTCCCATATCTAGACATCGAAACAGAAATGCATTACATACATCTAATTCACCTTTAATTCACCAAGAAACTAAGGATATACCAAGACTATGACTACATTTCCTCTTTGCAAGATTACTTTGGAAGCAATTATGCACCCATCACCCTCACATAATGAACCAAAGTCCTATCACAAATGGGCATCATCATAAGAATGGTACATCACTTGGTGCTAACTCAACCTATTAGTGACTACATTTCCATAATCAAATCAGCAAAAGTAACCTGAACCACAGCTTTACCTGAACTGACTGAAAAGGCATCATCACTAAGCTGAGCTCTACCAAAAATCATTAATACCTATGGATATCTATAAAACTTGGACTATATTTCCCATTTGCAAGATTATCTAAAATCTCATTGTAGATACAACCTCATATAAAGATTTAGAATCCTATCACAAACAGGCCTCATCCAAAGTTTTAAGATCACATAAAGGATATTCAGACACTGTCAAATAGAGATTCCTAACCTTTTGATAAATCAAGTAGTCCCATCTTTCATGACTCACCTTATTTATCTCACAGTCTTCAAATCCAACTGTTCCATTATCATAAGAGTATTATCCACTCTCCTGCCAAATATAATAGACTACAGTAGAGAGACTTATTATTTGAAGAATGCTTTTTATGTTGTTGGAGCAATTACTAGCAGCCATACTATTCACTATATCCTGACAATCATTGCTCATTCTTGACAGCTCATTTTTCTTCTTTAGAGTCTCCCAAATCTTCTTAGCATAAGCACAATTGAAGAAGAGGTGATTATGAGAATCATTGCACACATTACATAGAGTGCACTTCATGTTAGTTAACCCATTCCATACCATCATCTTGTCTTGAGTCATGAGTCTTTCCTAATGGCTAGCCACTGAATAAAAGCATGCCCGGAATTATTTTGTGAAAACCAGACAACTTTCTTCCAACTAACATCAGACTGAGCAGGTCTCATATCATTCCATTCACACATTACTAACTGAAAATTTTGATAAAAAGGACATAATGGATGCCAATTATCATGCCATACTGATGTCAATCTCCCACTCCCCAGGCAGTGAACAATATGGGGTCTAACTTTGTCTCTAAGCTGCAATAACATCCTCCAACTCCAACTATCATTACTTTCACTTTCAAATTCTCATACGAGTGCTCTTTATTTTCAAATCATGCAACATCATACAGCTCAATGGAATAAGTATCCCCACAAAAATCTCGTAAGTGTACTGAGGAAACAAATATCATACTGTAATTTATCCAACCCAACAGTATGTCCACATTTCATCATGTTTTTAACCAAACCAATGGTTCTGCAATGACAGCCGTAAACCCATAATATGAGGAGAAACTACAGAAGGGAATTAAATTAAACTTCAATTGCATCAGAAAAGACCTTCTAGTACATCAGAATGTAGTTTCACAACTTGTCCAATAAATGTAGTTTCAAGTACATCAGAAAAGATCTTCTAGTGCTTGTTGTTTGAGTTCATTCTACATCAATATATCTAGCTATGTTATGGAGTATTTATTTTTGTACAAATGGCATGGTAAGTTTTTTGATAAGTAAATTGGAGATTTTGTTTTATTTTATTTATTTTATATTTTTTTTAAACTTAAGAGTATTCAAGCTCTTATGTCTATTGTATGTTTTTCTAAACATAGTTTTAAAAGGTTTGGTCAAGATACCAACTTTAGAAAATAAATTTTGAAACTAGTAATCACCAACCATTTTAGTTTATAATTTTTTCAAGTTCATGATTATGATGAACAACTGAATTTCGGTATTGTTCGGTCCGGTTTCTGATTCTTTGTGGCGAGTTGCCGAGTGTTCAGGGTTTAAAACACGAAAATGCACCTGGAACCCAAACTAGTTATTGGCATTAGGAGTAGCATCAGCCCATTGTCATTGTGCCTTTGTGGAACGAATAACGGAACATATAGTATTTTCTTATTTGCGTACATCGGGTTAACCGAGTTACTCAATATGACTACCCGGTAATTCTACATATCGGGTCAGCTTATATAATGGTATAAAAGATTAGAGTGTAAAATTGTCGTTGCAAAGCGTTAAGACAAAAGTTAGATCAAGCACATCAACTAGCAAACAACTTTACAATCACTTTAATTCACACTTCATATGGATGAATATATGTTGAAAACACAATTCCGGAAAATGAAACTTGACAACCTTGAAGAAAAATACATGTTTTTATATAGAGAATGCTGATAAAACGACCAAGCACATGAGAACGACAACCGTTATAAAAGATGCCACCACTGCACCACTGACTTCTTGACAGAAATCGTTGAACTGTTGGCATATTGCTGGCCAGTTTGCATCCGAGTTACCATTATGAGCCAAGTAGACTATAGATGCAGCACCACCGGCTGCCGCTGTAGTCAAAGCAACCGCAACCTATGATGAAGCCATAGAGATCATGTTAGTATAGTATTAGATATGCAGTTTAATTTGGATCTTAATTGGTTATTTGATGCAAATAGAAATAAATATGAGACTTATAAAACGAAGAATGCTCGAAAATGATTCAAATGAACAAGACCAATTAATTAAAGTCAGCTTACTGTGTCGAGGAACATGAGGAGGGCCCTTGGAGCTACCAAATGTGGGCGTACAATGCATACGATAGAGATAGGGATCGAGAGAGCTAGGTAGGCAGCGGTGATGGAGTTAGCAACCACGAAAAACCTGTCATACAAAAACAGCTTAACATTTTGTTTTTTGTTCTAGGAATAAAAAACAAGTTCCTACATATCATGTTTCTATCGAGTCTAAACAAATGACCAATGCTTCATACACTCATTCAAATATTATCGACTTGCGTAAAGCCATGTTATAGATACTAAAAACATTGTGCATGTACATGAAGTGAAAGGTTATGTGATTTTGATTCTGACTTACGTGAAAGCAGGTAAATCATCAAACTCAGCTTTAAACTGAAAGAACTGAGTGAAGAAAGGGAGAGTTTGATCAGTGGACCCCATGGCTATCGCGGCTCCTAAAGCAGCCGCGATACCAGCTAGCCTAAGAACCACATCAAATACGGCCAACCCTCTTTTATACCCTCCCTTTGGACCCTTTAGAGCTTTTTGAACCAGCGTTGGTTTGACACCACTCGAGGGTGGTGGTGGAGCCAAGAGCGGCGCCTTTCCCTTCCTTTCCTTAGGTGTCTCGGTAATGTTGACTGTGGTAGAATCACCTTCCATTTTGGAGAAAGAAAGAGGTCGAAAACGAGATGTAAGTAGTGATCTAAAGAGGCAGAGATGGCAAGATTGAGAAGTTGAAAGGTCAAAGGTGGTGAGGAAAATGGTGAATGAATGAATGTATATATAGAAGATAGACATGTATGAAGAGTAGATTAAACAATTCATGAAGGATGTATAATGAAGTTGATGAGGAATAGGGAGTTGTTGGCTTTTTTAAAATGTTTTTATAATGCTAGTACGAGAAAGAAATATGATAATCATCTATAGGTTTTGATTAATAGATATAACACATGTATTTTAGAACAATAGACTATGCAAACTGCATACCAGCCACTATACATAAAAATGTTCGCATGGGTTATAATTTCTTGATCCTGTTTCTTAGAAAAAACCAGTCACACAAAGGTCAATTCGTTTATCCAAAACATGCATTAATTACATTATACATCATGCATTCATAACTTGTATTTTGGATATATATGACATTTTGATATTTAGATTGGGTATATATAGAATTATCATGTCACACAAATATATAACTCACATGTCCTAGCTGGGACTTGAACTCACATTAACTTGATTATAGACCAATCTCGCATACCGCTACAAGCCTTTTTAGTTTTTTTTAGTGTACATTCAGAAAAGTTCATCATTATAACGAGGTTAGCATTTAAACCAGAGATTAACATGTATAATGCTATTAATCAATGATGGCAATAGAAACTAGAAAAAGATAATAAATAATTTGACCTTTAAGGATATTATATATCATGATTTATAAAAGCTGTATTGAAAATATATTTGAAGTTTATAGAAAATGGAGTGTAATAGTTTTGCTATATCCTATAAACAACGGAAAAGTCAACTTAACAACAAAGTCCAATTTTCAAATTCAGTTAACTAAACAACTAGAATTGCCCTACTCCACCACGATACCATACTGGCCACCTAAACCCCTATTGTGTTTTTGTTTTTATGTATTCTACTACTAACTTTACGACTTGTGCGTGGATGAGAGAAAACCTTATAATATGTTAGTATGCAAGACAACGTGAAAATAACGTACAGTGTTTTTCATGGACATATTAAAGATTTATAAAAAATGTCATAGTAGAAGACCTGAAAATGTAGTGTTAACTTGTTGCAGCCCTGTAATCATTATAGACTACTATATCTTTTGAAAATGCTAATTTGCTACAAAATGCTCTTAAATATTACACGCCGAACATGCCTAACTAAAAACAGTAGACGATAGTTGTCATAAATATTTTTACTTGGGACATTCATACCAAATTCGATGTAAAAAACAAATACCAAAAGGGAAAAGCATTACAAGGTATCATTTTCTCCATGTGAAGGTAGCATCGCCAGGCCTCTCGTTTTCAATCAAGGTTTCGTTTACTTATAATTTGATCGACTACAAGTTCATATGTTTTCGTCATGAACTCATGATCACAAAACAGATGTATACGGAATACCTTTTTCGTCGATTTAATAGATCATCGCAGATCCTTAACATTTAAACTAAGAAGACATATCAGAAAACCACATGCTCAATCGGTTTAGACACTGATAAAACTTACACAAGTAACAATCATATATCCAAAAGCGCACCATTTAGATTAATTTGCTTCAAACTCCTAAAACCAATATTAAACCTTCTCAAAAACAGATCATCAGATCTAGTTCTTAATACGACATAGCAAAATTTAACACAAGAACCCGAAACAAGCATTCAACTTAGTAACCGCCCTTGAGATCATTGACGACATCATATGGAATGGGGGTTACGGTCTCTAGAGTAGTGCCTTCAACCATGAATCCAGGTTTGGGTCCCAAGGGTTGTCTTTTGGTACTGATCACCTCACCTCTAGCCTTGGCTTCAGCCTTTAGTTGGTCGTTCTTCTTAACCCTTTGTTTGAACTCTTCTGTGCATCTAGAAGGCATCACATGCTCCACACGGACATGAATCCGTTTCTTGATGATTCTGTTACCAACCTGACACAAATAAACATGAGAGGCGTGTTAATACAATATTTCATGAGTGCAGTACTTGAAACTTTTTCCACAGCCGTTACAACGATCGATAATACTTTTTACACAAAGATTAGTTAAATGAAAAGGTTGACTTTATCACACTTGTTTCTTGCTTCTTAAGAATTCAGAAAACAAAAGGTGTACAAAAGTGTCAAAAAAAAGTCCATTGTTTGTTATAGAAATAAACATCATATAGAAATAATTAACAAAATGGTCCTTTTGACTGGTCACATTTTTTCTGAAATCGTCCCTCTCAAACACTATTGCAAACTGGCAATAATGGTCACTAAAAAGTAGGGCTGGAAACGAGCCGAGCCGCTCGTGAAAAGCTCGGGATCGGATCGGTAAAAAGCTCGAACGAGCTGAGCCTAAACGAGCTCGAGCCCGAGCTCGAGCCTAAGTTTGGGCTCATTTAATAATTGAGCTCGAGCCCGAGCTCTATACAAAAAGCTCGAGTAGGCTCGTGAGCCTAAACGAGCCCTCGAAATATATACGTATATATATTGCCTATACGTATAAACGAGCTTAAAAGTAGTAAACGAGCTCGAGCCTTATGTAATTAACGAGCCGAGCTCAATTTGAACTTTGTTTTCTTTAAAACATAATATAAATTAGTCGAGCCCGAGCCGAGCTCGAGCTTGTGAAATTTTTCACGAGCTCGAGCTTTATATATATAAACGAGCCGAGCTCGAGCTCTGGCAGGCTCGGGGCTCGGCTCGGCTCGTTTTCACCCCTACTAAAAAGACATCTCTGTAGCTAAAAAGGTCCCTCCTCAAATTATTTTCACAAAAATGAGCTCTGGCAGGCTCGGGGCTCGGCTCGGCTCGTTTTCACCCCTACTAAAAAGACATCTCTGTAGCTAAAAAGGTCCCTCCTCAAATTATTTTCACAAAAATGACCATATTACCCTTTTGAAACACAGCCCAAACACCCCCAAAATATATACTTCCCTTATACTTTAGAATCCAAACACCCCAATTCACCTCATTATACTATGTTCATCTTCAAACTCTCACCCCCTAACCCATCAGATACACACACACACAACACCACGATGAACACACAACTGTTATGCCAAGTACCCAACAAACTGTCATCTCAGATGAAGGCGAATGAGGATGTTCGGATATTTATATAATCTGATGAGGGTGAGGGTGAAAAAAGGGGTTTCAGTTGTATTTTACTTGAAAGAAAAGTGATAGCTTGGAGTGCTTAGACTGTGCTTCAAGAGAATAAATATGGCATAAAAAAACAAGATGAAGTGAGGAGCACCATTAGGAACTAAGCGTACCCTTTCAATAACCATTAAAGTGAATAATTTTTAAGAAGGACGATTACAGCAAATTCGACTAAACCAATATCATTATAGTAATTTACTTATTAAAGTATAATCAACTACTAGCAGAAACAAAATAAGACCAAATTTTCATGATGTGTGAGATATTTGACTAAAGCATGAACTCAAATCTCAAGAGAGCCATAAGAATCTGTAAACACAAGTAACACAGCATGCATGCTGTATAACTTATTAAGCAAAAACTAATATATACGAACACACAGAATACACTAATCACTATCTCTTTTAAAGGGTGTTTAGCATTGTGTTTTGATAGAGATTTATCTAATTGAGTAATTATTGCATTCTCAAGTCACATCTAATCCGAATCTTGCATTCTAGTATACTTGCGTAGTAAACAAATTCTAATTACTTAGGGGTCAACTAATCAGTCTTTGATAAACCAATTGAAAGCAACTGAAATAACACTTATTCTGGCCATCTGATTATTTACAGACCATTTTAAAAGTAAATCCTCAAAAAGCCACAACTTGCCAAATACGCATGCATTTGAGTAGCAAATCCAAACACTAATCTAGTGCAGAGTTTGGATAGAGCTCATTATCATATTCATAATCACTATTTGTGCAAGTTAAACCAAACTCTTACAAAAAAAGGCACAACAAAAACACATAGAACAATCATACACAATTATAACTTTGAAGCAGAAGCGTTCTATCCGCAAATGTAAAAGCTAACCGGTCAAGACAATGATTTCCATAAACATCATTTAATTATAAAACTATTCAGATACAATTGCAAGTTCATCGCCTAACTTGAATTACCAAAGATTTCTATCAACTTTAATAACTAATATGCAGCAAATTCAATCAACATATCTGGCATCAAAATCCCAAACTATCAGCATTTTGAACCCAAAAATCATCATTAAATGATTACAATCACAAGCTTCCATCCACAAATCCAATATTTATAATGACCTATACCAATCACATTTCATCACTTTTCGTTACAAAAAAATGCCAATAAACTATTACTAGTTATATCAAATGCAACACCAATAATTAGCATACTGAACCGCAAAATCATAAATTCAATAATAACTTTACCAAACTGAATTTTACAGCTAACAAGCTTATCTCAACTTAAGCTTATAGCTCAAGTTAACATCTCAAATAAATGAGCTTATCAACTTTTCAATAAGCTAATCCAAACACCCCTGTTTTTATAATCTAAGTTAAATCATAACATAAATATATTTCACAACATTATACAAACATAAAAACATAAACCATATAAAAAGCATGAAATCAAAATGGTTAAAAAAGTAAACCTGTTTGTTCATTTCAACACCAACAGCACGTTTAGTAACATTCCAAATCTGACCAGTTCTTCCATGATAAAACTTATGTGGCATACCTTTATGCACAGCACCATTTACTTTAATATCAACGTAATCACCAACATGGTATGTTCTTAAGTATGTTGACAAATGAATTGTTCCCTTCTTTCTAAACCCTCTTGCGAACAAATCCCTTGTTCTTGATCGCAACCCATGTCCTGCCGGCATCTTTGCTTCTTAATTTCTGCTGGTGGACTGATGGCGATGGCCGATGGGTGAGTGAAACCCTGTTTTTGAAAGGGTATGGGTTTTTGTCCTATTGGGCTTGTGATTTGGTTTATTGGGCTATTTTATGATCTCTCAGACTCCACACATATAGGGGTTTTGAAAGAATTTGGGTTTCACTCAAAAGAAAATTGAAAATCCAAATTGAATTGAACGAAAGAAACAAAATCACATTTGTAATCGAACCAAATAAATATTCGGTTCTAGGTTCGAATCGCAATGAAACGAATTCGAATTCACATAAATATATATTTTTTTATATATTTATATACAGAAAAGGACATTTTCATAGTATAATGCTTGAATTTTCTTTTTGATGCTAAAAATTTATATACGTAAATAAATAAAATGATTGTCTAACAAGTTACTTGAGAACATTGGTTAGTCTGCATTAATTGATCTCGAACTTTCTTTATAATTAAAAAATGTATTTAACACACATTATTAAACTTCTAAATTACTTTAACTAGTTATAATACCCGTGCACGCACGGGGTTTTTCAAAAAAAATTAATTACATAGTATTATCATTTAAAAACAGAAAATCTTATGTATATTTTAAAAAGTTAGAGTATCAACATGTGCGAAAGTAAGAAAAATAGTTAGCAAAAATTGTAAATATAACAGTGGCATCGACCTTGTACTTGATTCTTGAACGTGTCTCTTTATAATGTTATTGGGCCAAAGGTTCTTTGATCACATTGGTTTACACATAAATCAAATTTATTTTAAAACTTTTGTTTACTATATGGATATATAAGAATTTACCCGTGAAATTTATGATATAAGTACAACTAATAAGTATGCATGAGTTTTTCATTATATATTAATATCAATTAATATTTTGTAAAAATTTTATTGGATGAAAGATTTAACTTTGTTTAGCTGACATAGATGTTAATGTTGAGGTTGATGTTGTTGTTTAACTTTAAATATTGATATCATGTTGTACAAAATGTGCGAGTNGTACATTGTAACAATGGTGGTTGATTAATGAGTGGCCATATTCACGATTAGGGGTCTTCTTGTCGGTGGATAGGATGGTATGATCTGAAATGTGTGCTCGTTAAGAATGATCATACCAGGCCTTTTGAGGGGGAGAAATAAGCTCGAGGAAATATTAGAAGTTGCTCAAGGTGATGTGTGGAAGTGGAAGATTTATGTGGTGCTCAGTTGGACATTGTTCTTGATTGTTTATGCACTTGGTTAACTTTTTAGCTTTAATGTATGATGGCCGTGTTTCGTGACATGTGGAAATGTAATTACTTGTTAGGCCATCGTGGTAGTGCTAGAACCTTGATCAAACTATTTTCTCTAGTATGTTTTAAGTTTAGATTTTATTGAATGGTAGTAACTTTGTCTCCTACATGGATATGAATTTTGTTCTTTTTCTGTGTATACCTTATGGTTATGCAGATGCTTATGAATTTGGTTAGGTTTGACTTTTAATTATCAACATTGTTATGAAGTTTTGAGTTTGGTTAGTTTTGCCTTTGTCAATTTGCAATAGAATGTGCTGCAGTCATAGACTTTCCTATAACATACAGTCCACACAAGATGCAAATTATACACACAATGAAAATACAGAAACATAACATGGTTACATAGATAATGCAAATGGATATAATTCTAACTGCATAACATTGCATAGTTTTCAAAGCATGATAATTAGGTTTAATCAAATTTCTGTTCGATTTAATCAAATTTCTGTTCGGTTTAATCAAATTTGAATTCGGTTCGGTGTTGTTTTCGGCTTAACCCAAAAAAAAAATTAATCGAACCAAATAAACTGAACCACCCGATAACTGAACCGATGAACACCCCTACCTTCACTTTTGAACTTTTTGTGATTTGGCTTTTGCTAAACGTGAGCCGGGTCGGGTAACACGTCTATATGGGTTTGTGTTTAAACGGATATGGGTTTAAATTAGTCCTCTGAAAATATGATATGAGTTTAAATGGATTCAGATCTAGAAGGGTCTTGGTTGGGTTGACCTGCCAATCTTTTTTTTTTTTTTTTTTTTTTTTTTTTTTTTTTTTTTTTTAAGTACTATAGTTATTTGAATAACAAAGAAAAAAAGTGGTTGTTATTCTTTTATTATTATTTTTTTTAAAATTCATTAACCGCTAAACCCATATTCCACTTTAGATCAAATGCCCAAGCAGGACCGGATTTGGGCTTGTGCAAAGTGATCAACTGCACAGGGCCCAAAATCCTATAGGGGCCTCAAAAATCTTATCTAGTGTGCAACCCAAATTTGAGAAACAAACCAGGAGTTTCTTTCCAATATTCTGTTATTTGTGTATTGCTTGCTTCTAGCACAACGCAACACATGTTGGGATTTTATTTAGTTTATTTGTATTTTGGAAATCATATTTTTTTTATTAAAACCAACGGAACAACTACAAGAATAGAAAGAGGAAATTAACAAATTCTTTCGTGATGCATTTAGCTTCTTAAGCATTAGTTAAGTACCTGTTATGTTGTTAGTAATTTTTTAAGACACCATTTGCTCCCAAGTTTAAACAAGAATTTCATATGGCTAAAGTAAAGTTATTTCGAGTACTATAGTTTTATAGCAAGTTATGAAACATTAACTAATCGTTTTCAACACATACTCAATTTTTCGTGTGCTCGAGGGGCCTAATATGTAATAGCGGCACAGGGCCCCCAAAATCCACGGGACGGCCCTGTGCCCAAGTAGACCTATATACTATATTTAAAGAGGCTCAATAAACCCATCTTCTAATAACTATTTACCTAACTTGACCTATGTTTAACAAATGACTCACAAATTTTCACCTCTAGTGGCGCCATATGTTACTAGAACCCACGTGTTATTGGGGTTGCACAAAAAAATAATAACATTCATTATCGTTGTGTGATGACTAACTATGTGTGTCCGCCAAAACCTATAACTTGAGTGTTATGAGAGACGATGTCTTTAAAAGTTTTCCGTTTACCCATTAAGTTGGTCTACCTAAGATATGGTAACTCTTAATGTTGTTTAGTATACGTGTCTTGTCTCAAAAAAAATGTTGATGGTATATATGTGTTATAATTTAACTTGTTGCTTATCCAAAAGAGTGTTTATCCTATAAACGATTTATGTAAAAAGATATTTTTTATAGTCAATTAAGCTAGACGTTGCCTCAGAGCGCATGCGAGATTGTACTCAGATATACATAAGAAAGCTATTGTCCCCTTCATCACCAGAAGTCATGATCCCTGCAAATGGAAGGAAAAAACCCGCTTCTTAAAAAATTTAGAAACGGCCTCCTAACGTGACATATGTCATTCTTAAATCTCTTTTTTCCACTTTTTCTTCTCCCTTTCTAGCCCTCTCTTTCCCCTAGTTTTATATCTTTCACTATTTCTTTTCTCCAAATTCAATTTCAAATCATTCAAAATCATAAAATTAAGTATTGGTTTTTGTTTAATTGCATCATAAATGCGCTCACTCGTAACAAGTTACAATAATTTTTAAAAATTCATCAAAATTAGGGTTTCATTTACCTTAAGTGAAAGCAAATTACTATTCAATTGCTGATTGACAAATCTAAATTAACATCATGTAACACTAGGCGAGTACCCGTGCATAGCAACGGAATTTCTAACGGTAGATAATTAACGATTTGTGATATTGTGGTGAGTATTTTGTGTAGCGTTCAAAATAGAACGTGAACCGATCAGAATGTAATTGCAAACGGTAATAACTGAAGTCTAGAAAAAAATCTTAACGTCTATCAAACAACATATAAAAACATTTAATGAAATTGAAAGTAAAAGATTACATCAACGAGACATCATGGCCAGTGCGATGCACGGGCTTTGTTTACTATGATTAAATCATACTTGTATTTATAGTAAAAAGTGTTCGGGTCATGTTACAATCATTTAAAATTTCTAACATTAAATACATCTACACCTTTTAGCATACTGTACAAACTATATATGATAAAGTTTCCCATCGGCTCATTTCATAAATTTAGTAAAATTTATGTATAAACTATATATATGCACCTAAGGTTGATACAACTGTGCAGACAACAGAATAACCTCTAAAATAACACATAAGCATTAAAAACATAAGAACCCCAAATGAAGGCCTAACAAAGTAGTTTCCCCTCTTGGGCATCACTTCGTCAACTCGGTTGTTGTCGTAAGAATTCTCACTGTTGCATCAACTTACAATGGCTTGTTACACATAACACGAAGGCAGTCCTGTACAACAAAGAGGAAAAAAAAACTCAAAAAGCGTCATTTTTGGACCACCTTAAATGACATCGTAAGCGAAAGTAACTGATAATATAATTATACCCACAACGTAGCCAACCAATGAGATAAGAATTAATGAATTTACCTACCGTCAACTGTAGGTGATCTTCAGTTACTGTTAGCAGGGGTATTGCCGTAATCGTTAATTGTTCATATATCAGTAATAATCATGTTACTCATATTTACATATCAGAAATAAGTAGCCGAATGACCTCTCGGGGTTGCAGGTGTGCGTCTATTGTTTTCCCTCATCTTGGTAGCTTTCTTTTTCGCGTTTTATTCTTCCTTTATCGTCTTCGATTCCATTTTCTCTGCTTTTAGCTTTTGTAATTGTACAACTAACACATATGTTGCTTCATGCACAATCATCAAGTATTCACCTTTTTAATTACGTTGACATATACCAAAATGTAATTAATTAACTATAAATCTAATAACACTATATTGATCCTTTACAAATATTATATTAACTTGAAAGTATATACTAATTTCCACCCAGTGTGTCACAAAAGCATTAGTTAAAAACTCAGAAACCAAATATTTTGAATCAATATTGTTCACCAAGTGTAACCAAGAAAAAGAAAACAGAATCTGTTACAGAGTAATAAAATTATCACATATATTTCGCATATTCATACGGCGTCGCCATATTGATCAGTTGATATAAAATGAATTTGAACGAAACTAATAGGTTGTTTGTTTAGGCCTTTTTTAGATAACTCCTGTAAGCCCATTATAGAAGTTGATAAGTTTTAAAACAATCAATAAAATTAAGAAAAATGAAACATAACCTGAAATCAGAAAAGCTACCCGTAAGAACGTTTTCCTGCATGTCAAAGTTACATTATCCAATGACGAAGAGTGATATGAAATCATCTTTGTCAATGCTGGTGAATACTAATTTTAATTTTTTTTAGCATTCACAGCACTTTATTGCCAAACATAACTAACGACTCTACTACTTCGTATAATCCAGTGACCAAAATTAATCTACCAACGTCCAACAATTGTTGTTGAACGCCTAAATATAGGGACATTATTCACTCACCAACTAAAATCAGTACTAAATAGGTAAAAGTAATGGAGCAAAGAATGAGGCCAAACCGATGTTAGTAGCCTTCCAAGATCAGACCCACCCTCCTAACATTGACACCTAATTTCATTTGTTAACTCATATTACTTTCCCATGCTAGTTTTTCATGTACACATATTACATAGATCAGACCCACCCTCCTAACATTGACACCTAATTTCATTTCTTAACTCATATTACTTTCCCATGCTAGTTTTTCATGTACACATATTACATATATCAGTGGTTGCAAGGTGAAACAAAATTGACCCCGCCATTGGTTAAGCTTTAACGAATATATCAGATCTGGTCAAAGCAACATTCTAGCCATGAAACATTGTAACTTTTGCTAAATACCTCCTACGTCATTTTATATGTTTTGTAAAATAATTTACATGATAATATGGGGATTTTAGGATTGCGTATTTGTTTACCCGAGCCAGGCCGGCGTAGGATTGATTCCACACTGGGCTGCAAACAAATACTTGGACTGATTTAGGACTACCCATCTTGAAACAACTTATTTCAATAACCAATCGCGTCTGCGGTTGCTTATTAAAACTGCTTATTTACTCACAGAAACAGGCTCAACGCGACATTTACCCTCTTAACAACCATCTGTGGTTTCAAAAATTAAAAGACCTTGAGATAACACAAATAAGCATATAACCATTTACAGAGATAATCAATTATCGCCCATCGCCATTTAATACTTTAATCCTTAATTCTAACATATAAATATCTATTTTGAATTCGCTCCACAGTATACAAAACATTCGAACGGTATTGATACGCGAAAGTAAAAATCATTTTACCTTAACAGCAGATGTTCGACTCTCCATTGTTCTCAATAGCCTAATACCATCAGTATTATCTAGAATTTTGATGCCATTTTAATTCGTTGAAACCGCCAACATATTTCCTTCCTTATTGAATCGTATGCAGGGTGAAGCCTGCAAAAACATCAAAAACCAAAATCAGTCAAGTAAAGATGCCAATCCTAATTTGTCTAAATATGAATGGGTTTATTTATGAGAAATCTATCTTTAACGGGTCAAATTAAAAAATAGCTTTGAGGATATTGGATGCACCATTGGATGCACCATCCAGAGCTCTCTTTTGCATCGAAGACCATACTCTCCGACCAGCTTCAACTCAGCATCCAAATGCTCCTTCTCATAAGGACGACGGGGCTATGTAGCAAAATAACTTCCATTGTATGAAATGGTAACACACAACAAAACAGATAACCGGTCAACTACTACATTATAAACTTTAATAAAGTAGTTCTATGTATGTTTGTTACATTAGTACTCCATAGACAAAAGTTTTGTTCCATCAAATAGTTAATAGTAACATACAACTACCGTAGTAACACACCCGGAGGCCCTTTACATCAATTTATAAGAAATCAAAAAGTTTTTCACATCAAATAATGATACAAAAAGGTCCGATACATACAATGATAAAATCGTGCAAGTTAGCCACGAGGTGTTTAGCACACTTAGGGGGCTTATAAGCTTAACAAAAACTTAACAAGCCAATAAACCCAACTTACCAATTCATGAGCTAAGTTTATAAGCTCATTTTTGTTGGCTTATAAACTTAACAAATCTTCATTTAGCTGATGAACACATCAAATACCCCCTAAAAATAAGCTTAATCACTTTTCAAAGTTAAAACATAATCCCATCAAACTAAAACAAACACCTCTTAATAACAGTTTCATTATTTCATTCCAATACTAAACACAATAAAGCTATCAAGCAAATATTTCAAACAATAAGCAGCAACCTATATAGATTTGCTTCATAACAATCAAACCATAAGATAAATCTAAACATACATATTTAACTAACAAATGTAAATAAGTACAAGATATTATAAACTCAATAATGCTTACAGTTGCGGTAAAAAGAGAAATGAACCATCCTTGTTCGACGTCGATGGTGATCCGGCGGCTGCTAAAATTCTCAAGGAGCAGAAGACAGAAAAATCATTGGCACATTTCCACGGCTCATATTTTTTGGATCACGAAGGTTTCTTTGCTGCAAAAATGGAGGTCGCAAAGAACCAAAACCATACATACCTCCAACCGCTCGGTTTAGGTTTTCAGCAGACTAAAAGCATAAACCACCATAGAACCAAAACCATACATACCTCCACCCGCTCGGTTTAGGTTTTCAGCAGATCTAAAAGCATAAACCACCATAGAACCAAAACCATACATACCTCCACCCGCTCGGTTTAGGTATTCAGCAGATCTAAAAGCATAAACCACCATAGAACCAAAACCATACATACCTCCACCCGCTCTCTAATCACAATCGAAACCACAACATCTACAACTGAAACCACCAAAACCGCCAGACCTATCAACAAAATAGCCAGATCTATCACCCAAATCACCAAACCACAGCAAACCTGTGATGGTTGCGGATATGGTGTGTTATTTGGACAGGATTCTTGAAAGAATGGTAGGGTTTTTGTGTTTTTGTATTGTTTAGATATGGAATACAGCCGTGTATAAGCATGTTCAATGACAGACATTGATTTGCAGTTTTGTTTTCCATTCATTACTTTGGCATATACTTCCCATAGTATATTTTCCATCAATAGTTGATTGCAGTTTCGATTTACAGACTTTCCATCAATAGTTTATTGCAGTATCAATTTACAGACATTGACAGGCATTCGATTTACATTTATGGGTTGAGAAGGGTAAAATGGGCATTGACTGAAATTTCAGTTTTCCACATTTCACTTTGACTATTTTTCCATTATAAGTAGTTAAGATATAATTCTTCATCTTTTTCTTTTTTTTTTCTTTTAAATTTTAAAAAACAGATAAAGTGTTCCTGAAAGTGCCTGATGAAATGCATAAGTGAAGTACTTTTGTGATTCTAGAGTTTGAAGGTATTCATTAAAATATAAATATTTTAGTAATTGAAAAAGATTCAATGTTTGATGAAACAAAAATCAAAGTCTAATGTTTTTAACAATGATGAACAAATTTCAAAACATTGATGAACAAAACTTTGAAGTGTAATTGTTCATCACAGAATATTCATCACGTGAGTGTTCACGAAGTAAGGCCTCATTTGTTTCGTTGTAACATGACGTAATATAATATATTTTGAATTTATTTAAATACTATTTTATAATTAAATATTATAAAATATTTATTTACCTTTTTTATACTTAAGCCTTCTTATTTTTTCTAATTATAATTTTATTATTAATATTATATATTATACTTAACTTTTAATATTTTATCACTACTATTTTTTTAATTTGAAATTTAATTCTTGTTTTATTTTAAATATTTTATTACTACTATTAACAGTATTTTAATTATTATCTTATTGAATTATAATATGTTTTTAACCAACCAAACATGCCTTGTTTCCCAAATTCATATTCAATGATATTGTTATTACAACACGTTACAAATTCATTCAGCCTAAAATTTCTTTGACATATTACAATTCATTCAAAAACATTATGCGAACCAAATGGTCCCTAAGTGTTCATCATAGAATGTTCATTAAAGTAAGTGTAAACACATAATGTTCATTAAATAAAACTAAGTTTCAAGTTCATCAGAGAATTACCATGTGGTTAAGTAGGATTTTGAGTGTTTGGTGTGCAAAAACCGAGTTTGAAGGTGTTGCTTAGGGATATGAGTGTTGTAATTTTAATTTTTTGCGAGTCGTTGTTTTCAATAGCTCAACCAACTTATTAGGTTCAACAAGTAATGTTAATCGTAAGATTGTTCAACAAGTAACATTAATCTTAAGAATGTTCAACAAGTAAGTTTCAGAGAGTTTGGTGTGGAGAAACCGAGTTTGAAGGTATTGTTTAGGATGTGAGTGTTGTTATTTTGGTTTTTTATGAGTTGTTGTCTTAAGTAACTCAACCTACTACTTAGGTGCAAAAAGCAATGTTAATCATAAGAATGTTTGTTATGTTAATCATCTATGAGCATCGATACAAAATGTTTGTATTGTTTATATATATTAATCTCTGTTCATCAATAAAAAATGTCCATCAGTTATTTTTATCTTTAACTGTCTAACTTCATCAATACCCTGCCAACAAATTTCTCAAACACCAAATGTTCATCAATTTTACTTTAAAAAAAACGTGGGACTCTCCCCCCCCCCTCCTTGGCGATTTTGGCGACTGATGACGTGGGATTGCGACCACGCAACAGGTTTTACCTCTCAAGGGATCTTGAGAAGCTTGCAATCCCACCAGGCAGTGTACCTGGTCGGTGTAGTATAGTGTAGTGGTAAGTACGGGGGATTGATCGTTCTCTCACAGGGAATAGTGTTCGTTAGGATAGAAAAACTACTCTAAAAGGTCTAAAGGTGAAGGAAGATTATTTTTGTATTTTTATATTTTATGGAAAGCAAGTAAAATCTCGGGTTTTGGAGGAGTGGGCGGAATTAGTTGCTAGTCAACTAACCCAAAAACTACAATTGCAATAAAAATAAAATAACTAAACTATTGTGGTTGTGAAAACTTATATGGAGACAAATGTGTTTACTTAGACTTCCTTACTCCCTAACTATCTTTTACCGGTTAATTGGTGTATGTATTACTTGCGTGGATGACGGGTGTATTCCTTAACAATTCATGGGGTGGCATACATATCTCCCCAATTCTATGAGCTCTTATCTCCTCCTACAACTATGCGTACACATAATCATAGGGATTGTAAACAGTGGCTCATGCGTTAAATACTACCTTAATAACCTAGTATGCCTTAGTTACATGTTTCTTAAGACGTTCAAGCATGTTACCATATAGGAGTATTGCCAGTTTTCTTAAGCCTAACATTGATGAAACATTCATCCCAACAAAGTAATAACACACCAATCAACCAATAATTAATAGTTAGGTTTCATTAGATCTAAGCAAACACAAGAAAAATCTAGCCTAGCATGTTAATTGAAAGACAAGCATAAGATATAATTAACCAACACATAGACATATTGATTAATTTAAGTGAGGACTTATCTTTAATTGAACATGAAGGATTCAAGGGTGAAAAACCCTTGAAAATACAGCCAAATTCGTCTTTAGGGTTTTTCCCAAACTTGTACCAAAAGTTCCACACTAATGAATGAAAAATAGAAAAGTATATATAGATTTTACATTCTGACGGCGTCAGGTTATGGGTTCTGACGCCGTCAGCTCGCCGTCATTAGGGTTCTCGGATGGCCTAGATTTACTTCTGACGCCGTCACTCTTTATTTTGCTCTGGGCCGTCACTCTTTAAGTTAACACCTGACGGCCTACTTTCTCTAACACCTGACGCCGTCAGGTGTAAACATCTTGTTTTCTTCATAGGGCGTCTAGTGTAATCTGATTTCACTCCTTTGTCAACGTTGGCTGACGGCGTCACCTTGTGACTCTGACGCCGTCAGGTAGGAATTCCAGCTTCTTTTGAGACTTTGTCGTTTTCTTCACTTTTATGCTCCAAAAACGTCCAAATATGCATGTTTTCCAGAATTCTTCTCAAAAGTACCTAAAATGACAAAAGGAACGATTTAGGGCAATATTTGATCACATTTACTCGAATTAGGGCTTAAATGACCCCTTAAAACGGGTACACTTTTCGTCTCATCAAATACCCTTACACTTGAGATTTGCTTGTCCTCAAGCAAATAAGCTTTTATTCCAATCAAAATATGAGTTAGGGGTCATTTAACACAAATATAAAAGTAATTACAACAAATAGTCATTCGACCCTAATCATAATAAGCACGGAAATCATACACTAGCACCTCACAAATAGTGTTTGGATACTCTCATCTCTCAAGTGTCATAGAATTATATCTCATAAATGAAAACGGAAAATATCTCTCACTACCTGTCATAGCAAATAGATTACCATAGGCTTGGGAGAGGATCAATTACTCCTTCACTAGGCGTAAGCACCTAAGATAAACTATCAAAGAGGGCTTTCAAAAGGGTTATAATGTAAGGTGTAGGGATATGATAAAAACGGTTTGGTTGGAATAAAGGGTATTTAAATGGTGGCGAGTTAATTATCATGATCAAATACATGCACTATACAATGTTGCTAAGCCAAGACTCGACCCAATCTTAAGCTAAAAACAAAATAACAAAAACTTAAAAGAAACATAAAGGAAACGGGATGGTAGTCCGTATGTTTTTTCTACTTTTCTTTTTCTAATTTTTTTGTATTTTTCTTGATTTTTTCGATTTTTTTTTCATACATTCTTACCCTACCATCCAAAATAATACATCATAGGGGCCTCGGTTCTCCCCTTACACTTGAACTTTTACATAACTTTACAATTACTATTCTAATGACTCGAATTAAGATAATTGAAAAAATTGGAGTACTTTTAAAATATTTAGCACATATGGGGGTAATAATGTTATTCTTCCCCATTACTCCATTACACTAGTACTTTACCCATGAGTCCCAATCGTCCCAAAACAATATGTACAAGGATATGACTCGACTTAGCAACCATGTAATCAATTAGATAATTAACAAAGGGTTTAACAAATGTTGTCACAATAATGCACTAAAGGTGAGTGCATACAAGGTAGGCTAAGGAGATTTGGGTGTACATTTAAGTGGGGTGTAACAAATTCTCACTTTGAGTAAGATGCTCAAAGGTCAAAACGAAAAGATAGGCTCGGAGGGGTGTACTAAGGGTATCGTGTACCAGAAATGGGTACAACGCAAAGGGTGTGGGAGAATTACTTAACTAATGTAGCCAAAGTAATTAAAACAAAAAAAAACACGGGTGTAAAAACAAAGGGTTAATCCTAATGCCTCTTATCATGTAGTAGATCTAACTACACGAATGTAGTCTCACTTGTGGATTTGAGATGGTCCTAACGCAAGTTCTAGAATCTAAGCGCTACCAGTACACACATCATAGCATCAAAGATGGATGCTTTTCCTACCAATTCTAGGGGTGAACCTCACACATTTGGGGTGGAAAATTTTTTAGTGGTACGGTTTTGTGCTAGTCATATAATTTCCTATCCATGAGATGCTCATTAAGACCAAAGTCTCACTTCTAAATGTTGTAAAAAATTTTAAATTGGCGCTAAAATTGCCCTAACAAATATTTCTCTCGGTTTTATTACAAATTTACTATCAAACAAACAAAAATCAAGCGCAATTGTATTCTCTAAGGTGTCTTCATTTACCCCCCTTACACTTAAACCGAACATTGTCCCCAATGTTCAAATAGAAGATGCAAAAGTAAATAAAATGAAAGAATGAAATCAAATACTCCCCTGATTCGTTTGATGTGGATAGTGAGGTAACATGATTAGATCTTCTTCCAAGAAAGATGAACACTCAACGCTTCCCTTCCAAAATATAAATCATCTTCTTGTCCAAAATAACCTGTTAACCTGAAAAAAAAAATAAAGGCCAACCTCGCATAAAATCGGCGGTATAATCTATAATAGGATATAATGCTTTTGGAATGAATATTTTTGCAGAATTCCTGGAGATTATAAGTTAGAGAATTAACAAAAACTTTTTATTTCCGGAAGAAAAACAAAACTTTTAAAAATTTGCAGAAAATTATAGCCTGACACCGTCAGGTTGTAACACCTGACGCCGTCAGAAATGATATGACAGAATTCTCATGTTAAGTTTCCGGAAAAATTCTGGAAAAAACTATACCTTACTTCCTGGAATTCCTGCAAAAATTCATTATGACTCGATACAAGCATTTGACTCAAACAAATACTAATATGTATGTTAATTTACATTGTTATGATTCATGTTCATTCGTTCTTATAAACCGATTTAGATTTCCCTTACACTTAGCTTTTGCAAAATACCTTTATATGTAGTTAAGACGAAGTTAAAAACAAAATAAAGCATTTTCACAAGTTAGTTTGAATCATGAATCAATAACAAGAAATATCATACATACGGAAACAAATAAAATCAAATAAACAAACAAACAAAACACACAAAGCTTGGGTTGCCTCCCAAGAAGCGCTTTTCTTTATTAACGAGTCTTGTAGCTAGACTCAAAGTCACCGTACATTACGTGACTTCATCGTTGAAAGTTATGTCTTCCTCATTGATCATTTCGTTACCACTCTCTTGATAATGTTTAACTCGTTGTATATTCACAGTGAATTCCCTACCCTCGTCATCAACCAACACAACGGCCCCGGTTTTAGAGGAGCTCCTCACAGTAAAAGGTCCATACCATCTAGATTTAAGTTTTCCAGGAAATAGCCTTAGGCGAGAATTATATAGTAAGACTTTGTCTCCTTCTGAGAATTCCTTGGGTTTCTTAATCCGTTGGTCATGCCAACTTTTAGCCCTTTCTTTGATGTAATGGAAGACTCATAGGCCTCTAATCTCAATTCATCGAGTTCTTGTAGTTGTAGGAATCGATTTGTCCCTGCAACCGTGTAATCCATATTGCAAGCCTTAGGTGCCCAATATGCCTTGTGTTCCACTTCTACTGGAAGGTGACATGCCTTGGCATATACCATACGGAACGGGGTTGTCCCGATTGGTGTCTTATAGGCAGTTCGGAATGCCCACAAAGCTTCATCGAGCTTAAAAGACTAATCCTTACTATTTTGGTTGACCGTTTTCTCTAATATCCTTTTTATAGCTCTATTAGTATTTTCGACCTGACCGTTGGTTTGAGGATGATAAGCGGTGGAGAATCGGTGAGAGACTCCATATCTTTTCATGACCTTTTCCATTTGCGAGTTACAAAAGTGGGTTCCTCTGTCACTAATAAGAGCCTTCGGAATTCCGAACCTAGCGAACAACTTTTTTAGGAAATGAATAACTACCCTAGCATCGCTAGTCTTAAGGGCTTGTGCTTCCACCCATTTTGAGACATAATCAATGGCCACCAAGATATATTCATTCCCTCCTGAAGATGGAAAGGGTCCCATGAAATCGATACCCCAAACGTCAAAAACCTCGCACACTTGTATATAATTCTGAGGGGCCTCGTCTCTCCGAGAGATGTTCCCAGCTCTTTGACATGCGTCACACGCTTCTATCATAACCCTCACATCACGAAATACTGTAGGCCAATAGAATCCCGCGTCGAAGACCTTTCGCGCAGTAGTGCTTATTCCGTGATGTCCTCCAGACGGACCTGCTTGACATTCTTTCATTATTTTGATAGCCTCATTCTCAGAAACGCAGCGCCTGATTACTTGATCAGGGCATCTTCGGAATAAGAAGGGCTCGTCCCAAAAGTAGTACTTTAATTGATTCAAGAACCTCTTCTTTTCATGCTTGCCCATATGTTCAGGGATAACTCTGCTCGCCAGGTAGTTAGCATAATCCGCATACCATGGTTCAGAATCGTTTACCAACATGAGCTACTCTTCAGGAAATGTTTCCCGAATTTCGCTTTTGTCGGCCTCAGCAAGACTGGGTTCTCGAGTCGAGAAAGATGATCGGCCGCAAGATTTTCCGCTCCTTTCTTATCACAAATCTCCACATCGAACTCTTGCAGCAGTAAGATCCAGCGAATTAATCGCGGTTTAGCATCCTGTTTGGTGAAAAGGTACCGAAGAGCTGAATGATCCGTAAAGACAACCGTTTTAGAGAGAACAAGATACTGGCGAAACTTATCAAAAGCGAACACCACGGCCAATAGTTCCTTCTCAGTGGTGGTGTAGTTTTCTTGAGCGGGATTCATTGTCTTACTAGCATAATATATTGGCTGGAAGTGCTTGTTAAGCCTTTGACCTAGCACTGCTCCAACAGCATAATCGCTAGCGTCGCACATGATTTCGAAAGGCAGCTTCCAATCAGGGGTAACCATAATTGGAGCTTGCGTGAGATCCTGTTTTAATCGATTGAACGCGTCCTTGCACTCTTGAGAGAAGTCGAATGGGTCATCCTTCACAAGCAACTGAGTCATTGGTCTAGCTATCTTTGAGAAATCTTTGATGAATCTCCTATAGAAGCCCGCATGACCTAAGAAGCTACGGATTGCCTTGACGGTGGTTGGATAGGGAAGTTTGGATATAGCTTCGATTTTTTCCCGGTCTACCTCAATTCCGTTTCCTGAAATTTTGTGCCCTAGCACGATTCCTTCTTTTACCATAAAATGGCATTTCTCCCAGTTTAGTACCAAGTTAGTCTCTTCACAACGTTTGAGCATCTTCTCAAGGTTAGCCAGACAGCGATCAAAAGAGTCCCCAAAGACTGAGAAATCATCCATGAAGACCTCCATGCTATCTTCCATTAATTCATGAAAGATTGCTGTCATGCAGCGCTGGAAAGTAGCGGGGGCGTTACATAGTCCAAAGGGCATTCGTTTGTAGGCGAAGGTGCCATAAGGGCACCTAAACGTTGTCTTCTCTTGGTCCTCAGGGGCGATAGGGATTTGGAAATACCCTGAGAACCCATCTAGGAAGTAGTAGTATTCATGCCCTGCTAACCTTTCCAACATTTAATCGATGAATGGGAGAGGGAAGTGATCCTTTCGGGTAGCATCATTCAATTTCCTATAATCGATGCACACACGCCATCCGGTTACTGTTCTCTGGGGTACTAGCTCATCCTTATCGTTCTTCACCACCGTCATTCCTCCCTTTTTCGGTACAACCTGCACAGGACTTACCCATGGACTGTCAGATATTGGGTAGATCAGCCCTGCATCGAGGAGCTTAATGACTTCCTTTTTTACAACTTCCTTGATATTGGGGTTTACTCGCCTTTGAGGTTGCACGGTGGGTTTATAATCTTCCTCCATGAGGATTTTATGCGTGCAAAAGGTCGAGTCGATCCCTTTGATGTCGGCTACACTCCATGCTATAACCCCTTTGTATTTTTTTAAAACTTCTAGGAGTTTACCCTTTTGTTCTCTTCTTAGGGAAGAGTTTATGATAACCGGAAGTTGATCCTCTCCTTGGAGGAAAGCGTATTCTAGGTTGCTTGGGAGTTCTTTGAGTTCTAACACGGGTGGTTCGATGATGGAAGGTTTGAGTTTGTTCTCCGGTTTACGAAGCTCAAGTTGTTCGGTTTCTTGCCTGGGATAGAAGGAGACTGCGTTAACATCTATAGTTTTCTCTTTCTCTGAAATAGGTACGAAAGATTCATCTCTCAACCAACCAGCTTCCACCTGCTCATCTATACAATTGTCGATCACATCGGATAGCTCATCGACTTCACCGATAAAGTATAGCCGGTTAGCTGCTTCGAGAGAAAGATTCATTGTGTCCTTGATGTCAAAGGTTAGGCTGTCGTCCCCTACTCGTAGGGTTAGTTTGCCGTCATGAACATCAATAACAGCTCGAGCAGTTGCGAGGAATGGTCTTCCTAGGATGATAGGCACTAGGTCGTCTTCTTCCATTTCTAGGATGACGAAGTCGACTGGAAATTTGAACTTCCCTACTTTAACAAGTACATTTTCGCATATTCCTAAGGGGTACTTGACTGATCTATCGGCTAGTTGGATGTTCATACGGGTTGGTTTCAATCCTGAATACCCTAATTTGAGGAACATGGAATGCGGCATGAGATTAATACTTGCCCCTAAGTCGGCTAAAGCATTCTTGATCGATAGAGATCCTACGGAACAGGGTAAGGTGAAACTACCTGGATCGTCCACTTTCTTGGGTAGTCCTCGTTGAGTCACCACAGAACATTCTTCACCTAGGGTCACAAGACCTTCGAGTTTTTTTCTGTTTGTAAGCAGCTTCTTGAAGTATGTACTGTATTTGGGCATATGGTAACATGCATCAAGAAGAGGTATGGTGACAACTGAGTCCTTTAGATATGACAAGAATCGCTTATTGTCATTTTCAGCCTTTTGATTCTTGAGGCGGGATGGATATGGGACTTTAACGGGTTGTTTGGTTGGAGTAGGTGAAGAGGAAGTCACCGGAGGATGTTGTTCAGGGGTCTCATTGTTCACATCACCCTCCTCTTCATGAGGTGTGTCGGGTTCCGTGACATTGGTTTGTGGGGTTGGGTAAGGTGGATCCTTAGTAGTTGTTCCAGCACGAGTGGTGATGGCGAGTAAAGGATCTCTTTGATTTGTTGGAGGTTTGCCGAGCCCATCAAGAATGGCGTCGAGTTCTGCGAATTTGGTTCTTGTGTCATTCTGTTGGCTCGTGAATAGGTTGTCGAGGCCTTTTAATTGCAGATCCTTTTCAAGCATGAAATGTCCAAGATCATCCTCAAAAGTGCTCCTAACTTTGTAGTCAGGATGTTCTCCCCCTCCCTCATTTCTCACAAGATTTCCCCAAGGGGTAAAATCGTTGTTTTGATAGAAAGTTAAGAGGGAAGGATCATCAAAGATGTCATGGCTCGACAAACATGCTTGTTCGGTGGTGGTATTCTCCTCGCATTCTTCCACTTCATGCGGGCCGCCACATTGATCACAGATCAAGTATGGGTTTGATAGTCGTTTGGTTGGTTGTGACTTGTCTAGATAAGATATTTGTTCATTCAACCTACTCAGCCGGCTAACAAAAGGAGGCTTTTCCATGGTCTTGGAAATGCTCATGATCGAATCGGGTTCATCCCAGGTATCGTCTTGATCAATTGCATATTCCTCAATTCTGTCCCATGCTTCCTCAGCACTTAAGTTGGCTATCCTTCCTCTTGACGAGTTATTGATTCCCCTTTGGTCGTCTTTAGAGACGCTATCATAAAAGATTTGGACAAGGAACCAGAGTTCAATGCCATGATGGGGGACTTGTCTAATTAGATCCTTGAATCTAATCCAAGATTCGTGGATAGGCTCTGCTGGTCCCACGTGGAAGCGGAGGATTCCATCTCTCAATGCTGAAGTTCTTCCTATGGGAAATAATTTCTCATAGAATTTTGAGATAAGCTGTTCCCACGTGAAGATGGATTCTGAGGGAAGTTTGTTATACCAATCTTTGGCTTTCTCATAGAGGGTGAAAGGAAAGAATCGTAGCCGGGAGGTATCTCTAGTGGCCCCATCCGTATGGAGGGTGTCCACTATTTTCAGGAAGTCCTTGATGTGCTGGATTGGATCTTCGGCTTTCAATCCGTGAAACTTGCATACATTTTGGGCAAGCCAAACATCGGTTGCACGCAAGACCTCATCTGTGTGTTCATTAGGAAAAACAATAGCATTGGAAAAACCGCGAGGGGTAGGGGATGAATAATCTTTGAGGCACCTGGGAAGGGGATTTTCCAGAAGTTCCTCATTTGCACGAGATTGAGGGCTAGAGGGTGTGGTATGGGGATTGGATTCTTCCTCAGAAAGGGCGTCATCAAAATTGAGGGTGATACCAATTGGTTCAGACATCAAAAGGCGTTGTCTCAACCTATGCATTTCCCTTTCAGGTTCTGCGTAAGGTTGGATGAGGTTTCCTAATGAACTACGACTCCTAGTAACTCTATGGTTGGAAAAATCTCCGTTTACCATGTTGGCCAAGGAAGATGAAAGCGGAGGAATTGGGAAAAAGATAGACTAAAGAAATCCTAGAAAAATAAAATAAAAATCTCACTAGAAAGGAATCTAGTGAGTAGACCTAATAAAAAAAAATTCTACCTAAACAATAACTATTCCCCGGCAGCGGCGCCAAAAACTTGATGACGTGGGATTGCGACCACGCAACAGGTTTTACCTCTCAAGGGATCTTGAGAAGCTTGCAATCCCACCAGG
>LBNU01023725.1:119701-151644 GCA_014162995.1 Artemisia annua
TTTTATGTTATGACACTACACTAAAGCATGTAAAGCCATCTGGCTGCATACAGATTCCCTACAGTACACACAGTAGTAGCCGATATTGATTAATTTAGATGAGGAACTTTATCTTATTAAATTGAACCATGACTGATTTCAAGGGTGAAAAAACCCTTGAATTACGCTAAAACGTCTTTAGGGTTTATCCAACTTGCTTACCAACAAGTTCCACCCTAGATTGAATGAAAAATAGGAAAATCTATAATATGAGATTTGTACCATTCTGTGGCGTGCCAGGTTATAAGGTCATGCCGCCGTCAGCTCCACCGTCCATTAGGGGATTTCTCGGACTGGCCTAGAGTATTACTATCCTGACGCCGTCAACCCTTTAATTTGCTCCCTGAGGACCTCACTCAACTAAGTTTAACACCTGAACCGGCCTAACATTCTTTAACACCTCCTGAACGCCGCAGGTGAAACCATCTTGTTTTCCTTCCAATAGACTTCTATGTAATCTGACTTTCACTCCTTTGATCAAAACGTTGGCTGACGGGCGTCACGGTGTGACTCTGACGTCCGGTCCAGGTAGGAAAATCCAACTCCGTTTGAGACTGTTGTCCGTTTTTCTTCAACTTTTATGCTCCCAACAAACCTCCCAAATAGCATGTTTTCCAGACTTCTTCTCAAAAGTACCTTTAAAATAGAGCAAAAGGACAGCGATTTACGGGCTAATAATTTGATCACAATTTACTCGAATTAGGGCTTAATGACCCCTTAAAACGGGTACACTTTTCGTCTCATCAGCGACCAAACAAAAAACCCTAAATAAATTTTCACCTTCCTAATTGAACTTGATTCTGTCATTTACAATCTTGATTAAGTTTGATTACATCTTGTATGTGATCTTACTAAAGTCGGTGTTTGTACCTGGTAAGGATTAAATTTGATCCTATTACTTTTCTAGGGTTTTATATAATCGCTAAGTTAGGGTTTTTCCCAGTCGGTTCATTCTTTTATATATTACAATCTTGTAATTAACATTAAAACCGATTGGGACATGTTATTATCATGGTAATCATTACGTATATCTGGATTATAAACCCTAGTTTTTAAACTAGGGTTTTACTAGTAGTGTTTGAAGAGCTATCGTATAATCTTCTTGTTATGCTTAGCGGTCTGCTGGATTAAGGCTTCTGATCTGTTGTGATGTCGAATAAGGGAGAGGGGAATACAAGCCCTATAGCTGAAGGTAACAGTGCTACTGTTGATTTGTCGAAGGTGACTGTGAGGAAACATAAGAAGGCTCGACCTAACTTGTTAGCTGAAAATTCTTGTGATACATCTCCTCATGTTCAGGTTGAAAATTGTGGGAATCATGTGGAGCCGATTCCACATGCTACTGGAGTTATACATGACTCAGGTATTGAGTCTTCTATTATGAGCATGCAAGCTTTTATTGAGGCTTTGATCGGTGTGTCGATTAAAACACTAGAGGATGTTGATGCTTTCACTAAAGGTTTGGATGCTGGTAAATTCCCGGAGTGGGATGAGTTGGAAAGTGATGTTCAAAAGATGGCTACGGAAGCACTTCTAGGTTTGTGGGAGGCTTTTGAGGCTGAACATACCTCTAAATCTGCACATGAGTCTCCTATTCCCGTGGGTGCTGAACCCGTTTGTGAAGGTGTAAACATCTCTATTCCCCGTAAAGTGGTTGAAAAGGTTAGTTCACGGTTAGAACATACTTTGTATGGCTATTTTATTGGAAAAAGGATGGCGTTTCCAGTTGTTGAATACTATGCTAGAAATAACTGGGCGAAACATGGCCTAAAAAGGATTATGATGAATTTCAAAGGATTCTTTTTCTTCAAATTTGATACATTGGTTGGTGTAGAAGCTGTTTTGGAAGGTGGTCCTTGGATGATACGCAAATCTCCAATTATTCTTAAGAAATGGTCTATGGATACTTGCTTGCGTAAGGAAGAATTGACTAGCATCCCGGTTTGGGTTAAATTTCATGATGTCCCTCTTCAAGTTTTTGAAGAGGATGGTATTAATTTGGTTGCTAATTTTATTGGTAAACCTGTTATGCTTGATTCTTACACGACTTCTATGTGTAAGGAATCGTGGGGTAGAAGTAGCTTTGCTAGATGCCTTATTGAGGTTAACTCTGAAGTTGATCTTGTGGAGGTTGTTACTATTGGTTTTCCTTCACTTTCTAGGGAGGGTTTTAATAAAGAGAATATCCGTGTTGAATATGAATGGAGGCCTCCCAGGTGTAATATATGCAAAATATTTGGGCATACTCATGATCAATGTCCTAAACAGGTGGTGAGTCCTCCTGCTTTTTCTACTTCACATGTTGCAACTCCCACTGTGGTTCTTAATATTGATTGTTTCCAAACGGTGGGTAAGAAAAAGAAGAAGGGTAAAGCCAAGTCCACTAACGGTAATCAGTTCGTTGGCACATCGGTTACACAGAATGTCAGATATGAGCCGAAGGTGACAGCTAGTGAACCTAAGAAGGTAGATACTTCTAAGGGTAATGCATCCAAATCGTCGTCTAAGTTGAAGTCTACTAGTTATACTTCTAAGGAAGGTAATATTACTACATCTAATTCGTATGCTGCATTGGTGAACGATGAAGATGAAGATATAGAACATGTTACACATGTGAATGTAGAATCGGCTAATCCAATTACAGGTGAAAGTTCATCTTTCACGGTAGCTGTTGGTTAGCTTTTTTGTGTTTTTTCTTGAGTTATAAGTGCTTATGGCATGTCATAAGCACTAGTTTTAGTTTTTTAAGCTTTTTAGCTGTCCTCCTTGTTATGTAAGCTTTATCGCCTATTTAACGGGCTGAGATATGGGACTTCACCCATATCCTTTGTACCTAAAAAAATATTCATCAATTTTGGTATGAGTGTTTATCAAATCATTGTCTTAATGTTCGCATATCTTGATGTCCATCATAACTGGTGAATCGTGTGTTGAAGGGAAAAAAGGAAATAATAGGAAAAGGAAGAGACACGTGTCACTTCTCCATGGTGACTGTTAAAACTTTTTACGGGAATCAAACTTTCTATTTGATCTTCTACCTCATCACCTTCGTATAAGGTTGGTTCAAATAATTCTAACTCATTGTTCATTTTTAACCACTATTAAATTCTTTCTTAACACATCAAGAAATATTCTGTTGTTTCCTCTAAAGCGTTTAAAGTTGAGATAAAGTTCATATCCTACTTTACAAATATTCCCCCCTTGTTGGGATCAAGAGTATATGATGAGGAAATATGTGTCCTCATATTAGCAACCAAGTTGCGGGCACTATTGCCCTTTTAAGATTACTAAATGGTGGTGATTTGGTCATTCTTCTTATTATATTGAAGTTGTGAGCATACTGAAGTTTAACGATACCATATATACATGATTATTGGTATTCGTTATGTTTCGAGAGTGTTTTATAGTTATATTTGTTCTAATTTGGTATAGCGAGTACCTGTTTATATGTTTTACTCACATAACACATTAAAATATAAACATAAATCAAATCAACTTAACTTGGAATTATTGAGGGAAAAACAATGGTCTCCGTAATAGTTTGAGGCTATTTCAAGCTTATTCAGAAAGAACGTTGACTTTGTACTATCGAACACTATACTTGAGGTTTCAATCTTTTTAAAAATAATTGCAACTTTGAGTTGTCAACTAGAAAGTTTTCAACTCTGAACTCCGACTTTCTTTTATGTCTTAATTAACAGTGTTATTAAACAAAACTTACAATATTTTTATTTTGGTGCAGTAGAAGGGCTAACCCTAATAAGTAAGAAGTAATAAGACAACCTGACCATGCAACACATTTTACATCTTTAAGAATTGTAGGAACCCAGCACACTTGATCGTTACGGGCTAGGTTGTTAAACCTTTAATCTAGGAACACATAATAACGATGGCGGAATATTCAAACATAGAATCAATCATTATTATGAACAAGGTTTTACATTCATAATCTCTAACACTTAATAATTTACAGCCCCAATCCTACTTGATCAAGATAGAACGACCTTGAGGCTGACTAACCAACTAACTCTAACTAAACCCTAGGCGTTTCCCAAATCCCTACGCCTAGGTTCCCACACACACACACACCTTTGGTGTTTACATCTTGTACGTACTTAATAAAACTAATGACCCTATGTCTCTTTATATACTAGAGACATCTAGGGTTTACAAGAGGAATCATAATACAATTAGGAAACTAAATCTTTTAAGTAAATCTTCTAGAATCTTCCAAATTCTCCATCTTTTTGTAGTTTCCCATCTTGTCACTTTAAGCCCTTCATGTTTCATTCTTTCTTGTTTTGTATCATCAAATCTAATAGACCCAACAATCTTCCCCTATTTGATGATGACAAAACAAATACCTTCTTGTACGAACTTCCCTAGACGAAGTAGAAAAGTTGAGATAAAAATCTCACCATGAATGAAACAATCTTGTCTTCCCCTTAAGCCATGCCATGCCACTCCAGTATTTCTTCCCCTTTTTGTTATCAACAAATAGAGAACGTATGCAAAACTTCCCCTTGAGTGGTGCATGTAGATGGTTGAACATTTAATTAATAAGCTTCCCCTGAAACCAATATGTTTACCATCTCTTGAATCTTCAATTCTGTAGGCTCCTTGTAATGATTACTGATGAAGAAAACCAAATATAACAAACTTGATGAAGAAGTAGAACAACCCAAACTTGTGTCTTATATCTTGTACTAACCACGTGACTCCAAACTCATACCAAGAACAAAAAATATGAATAGACCGCAATCTCTTGACAAATCCTCAACTAGATGAGACACTGAGTACTACAACATAACTCCTTTAAGTGATAGCTAATGTGTGCATAGAGCATCATAAGAAAAATCACACATTGCTAGATTCATCAAGTCTTTGTCACATCTTTAACGCACAAACAAGTTATCTTTAAACGTGATGAAGCCGTTTAAGATATGATAAGAACACGCATCTAAGAAGCTCAACTACAACTTCAAATAAATGATATTCAACCTTCTTCGTAATCAATTAATCCATAAGAATCAAATACGAGCCTTTTGAAAACCTTTAAGAACAAAAACTTCTTCCTGTGTGTGTGTACCAAATAACCATTCTGTGTGTGTAATCCAAAACCAATCTTTAATCATTTATAGGTACTTCCCCTTACTGCTCGTAAACCATGATCACCAATAAAACATGTAGTAGTACTTTGAACTAACGCAGCAGTACTGTCAATGAATAGTACCTTGGAGCAGTACTTTGAATGAGAACAGCAGTACCTTGAAGTACAAGAGCAGTACTTTGAAAAATATACGAGCAGTACCTTTAATTAGTACTTTAATTCAAGAGAGCAGTACGTAGCAGCAGTACTTTGGATAATCAAACATCAGTACCTTGAATTTCCAATGTAGCAGTACCTTTGAATAACTTTCAAATCCAAACTGATCCGTTTAACTTCGACCCACTCTCCAAACTTTATAAGCAGTACGTTGAGAGCAGTACGTTGAATTGAACATCAGTACTTTCAAAATATCAGCAGAGCAGCACCTTGATAATGACCCAAAAAGTATTCCACATGATATTTGCAATAAACGACAAGGAAATTCATGCAATTTATAGAACGGGATAGCATGTAATCTTGGGCTTCATTAATACTGCATCGAATCTTCAATCATTATCAATAATTGTGCCTCTGACTCATATAATTCGACCAATCAAATGAACCAGTACTATGTTTTAATATCACAATATTGCTGCCCCATCTTCGACACAATAAGTCATATCTTTATTCTCCAAGATCAATAAATACCACAATAATAAATCTTAACGAATTGTGAAAAGATAGCACCACCGACCCATGTGATCTTGATCTTGAATGACTTAATATGTATAGAACGATATTCGGTTTATCAATAAACTCCATGAACTTTGTCGAATCCGATAAATAAATAACTATCATCACACCACTTGCCAATTAATAGTACAAGAATAAATTGACAATCAATTAATAAATAACCATCAACTCATGTGCAATTCCACTAACCTCAAATATAATAATACAAGAATCCCATACCAATATTTGCCCTATCAGATCGTAGCATCAAACCCTTTTAATATGATAATCAACTGACCCACTATTAAATACGAGATTATTAAAAACGTAGGACCAATCAATTTAGTACGAGGTTATGTAGAATCAGCCAATTAATGAACAGAAAAATTTGAAGCACCATATACGACAAGCAGTTTATACGATACCTTAAAATCCAATAACCCTTTAAAAACGATCGTACCTTCTTCGCTGCTTACTTCTACAGTAAAAACTTCTCCAAAACAGTTTTTCACTGACGTTAAAACCTTGTATAATCCCAGATATCACGAGCCCCAGGCTCTCATACCACATGTAGGAACCCAGCACACTTGATCGTTACGGGCTAGGTTGTTAAACCTTTAATCTAGGAACACATAATAACGATGGCGGAATATTCAAACATAGAATCAATCATTATTATGAACAAGGTTTTACATTCATAATCTCTAACACTTAATAATTTACAGCCCCAATCCTACTTGATCAAGATAGAACGACCTTGAGGCTGACTAACCAACTAACTCTAACTAAACCCTAGGCGTTTCCCAAATCCCTACGCCTAGGTTCCCACACACACACACCTTTGAGGTTTACATCTTGTACGTACTTAATAAAACTAATGACCCTATGTCTCTTTATATACTAGAGACATCTAGGGTTTACAAGAGGAATCATAATACAATTAGGAAACTAAATCTTTTAAGTAAATCTTCTAGAATCTTCCAAATTCTCCATCTTTTTGTAGTTTCCCATCTTGTCACTTTAAGCCCTTCATGTTTCATTCTTTCTTGTTTTGTATCATCAAATCTAATAGACCCAACAAGAATCATTGAACCGAGATTAGGAGGTAGGGAATCAAACATATTTGCACAGTGTAGATCACAACATATTTGCATATTGTAGAAACGCAGGGTTGTGATGGACAATGCCACATGTTGGGTCCCCGTTGTTCATGGAAACCATGAATGATATGAACATCAGTTTTATCAAGTATAGAAAACTGATGAACATCAAAATCTTTGACGTAGGGTATGCTTGGGAACGACACAGACATGCTAATAACTCCATTGTCATTTTCACCTATTATAAAGCTTTATTAATGAATAAATCCACAAGATTTACAAAGTAGCCTACGAAAAATTACCCCGATTTTTTTTGACAAATAAGAACTCTCCAATATCAACCAACAAAATACTGCTAGCTGCTTTGTTGTTCCTAGGAGAGGAGGATTCTAACAATAATATTTTCTATTATTTTATTTTTAAGAATCCCTACTTAACTTTGATTACGACCTTGGTTTATATGGGAAGGGAAATAGTGGTTGCATGTGGGTTGCATAGGAAGGGAAATAATTGGGTTGATTTATCAGACCCAACAATCTCCTATTATTTAAATATAGAAATAGACTAATTATCAGTAGTAATTGAGCATAACGGCTTCTTCTTACTTACTGATTTTACATCAGAAACTATAAAAGATTTCACAATTTGCTACTTCTGATGTTACAATGAGGAAGAATAAGAATTTGGTTGTTCTTTCTAAGTCCCCACTGTTGCTGAACATGTCTTAGACACCTTTTTTTTATCTATCTTTGTCGAAGATCGCATGTCAATTGTGGTTCAACACTTTAATAATAGTAGCCTATCTCAAAAGACTATCTTTTTCAAACTTTGCAAACTTAAAAGCATTTTAATAAATGCATTTTTCTTGTGCGTTTATTTTGTTGTTTTCCGCACTTTTTCACTCCGAAAACGCCCGAAAATGCTTCTTTTGTGATTTTCTTCTCAAAAGTACCTAAAATGAGAAAAGAAACGACTTTGGGTGAAATCCAAACCAAAAACATACGACTTAGGACTCAAAATGACCCCTAAAAACGTAACATTTTTCGTCTCATCATGTGACTTCATTATTCGAAGAACGAAAGCCGGAGAACAATTAAATCACACGTCTTGAGCTATTATCTTTTCGAAAGATTAATTGACAACTAATCTTGAGAAAGGAAAATAATTCGTCACAAACCCTTAGCTCGTACTTAACGAACTCATTCACGTTGCTTTGCAAACATTTTGTCTTTAAATTCATTTACCGTTTTTAATTACTTTTCGCACTTTAATTCTCGTTTTCTTTTAGTCACTTTATTACATGCTTCTTTACTTGATTATTGTCTTTGCGTCGCTTTATTGTTTTCCTCTACTTTAACTGCATTTTAATTGTCGTTGTAGTATAATCAAAAACCAAAATCACCTTTTAAAACCTATTCACTTCACATAACTCACGATTTTGAGCCGACAAGATCCATTCAACCCTCGTTGGGACTACGACTCGAAGTTAAGCTTCACCGCTTGTAAACCGACGGATCAGGCATTTTAATAGACATGCATTTTGACTTTTAAAGATTTTGCAAAAGGTTTGACTTTGTTGAACTTTGAGCCTAAACTATTGATTGATTATGTTGTTACAAGCTAAAATGAAACTGATTTATGCAATCTAAACAGCTAATGAGATAAAATCTATGATTATGGTGCTTGATACCTTAATAGTAAGCAAAATCAATAGGTTTGAGGTGAGTTTTGACTTTTGAACAAAGGGCACTGGTTTTTTATGGTTTATGTGTTCTACTGTGACCTATTAAGACATGAATCAATAATGAACTTCAACAAAAACAACCCTGAGCACTCATTAAACAGTACATCCAAACACTCCCTTTAAAACTGCTATTGACAAGTTATGAAGCCAAATGGAATTCTAGTCCATGAAACTGACAAGTGAGCTTTTACTGAGCTTGTATAAACATAAACAAGTGAGGATCAACAACACTGAACTCACTAATTCACAGAATGCAAATAATCACTACTTAAGGCAGTTTATGAGTTTTAATGAAGCACAACATACATTTAAGCCATGAAACTGATAAGTGAGGTTGTACTAGCATGAATAAGCTTAAATGAACACAAATACATAACAACAAACAACAATTAACTACTTAAACTAACTAAAACAACATATGCAAGAATACACTTAAAAATCAAACTTTAAATCTAAGAGTATAGAACCTTAATCCCTGGCTTAACCAAGGAACCTTGAGACTGCTACAAGCTCTAGCTTGTTGTTAAACAAGCTAGTAAAAGTCCATCTGCCAATTCCATTACTTGGCACTTCCAATGCTTTCCACAGTCTAGTGCATAGGTACCCTGTGTGATTTTGTTTTCTGTTTTTATTTTTATGTTTTATGTTTTGCTTATGAATTTAGGAGCTTAAGTAAGCTTATGAAACATATGTGATAACTAGAAAGCTTAAACCATTATTTAGCTAATACTTGAATTTTATGATGAAACTGAAACTGGAACAAGAGCTTGAAATAAGAACTTAAAAGCTTATATTAACTTGAGAAAACAGATTACAATCTAAAATTTGACTGAAAATTAAAAGTTACAACTAATTCGACATTAATTTGGTTAAGCTAAAAACTACATAATCTTCTCTGCTCCTTCTTCTTCTTTATATAGGGGCTTCTAGGGTTCCTTGGGTCCCACTTGAGCTTTCCCACTTCCATTGATAGCCATTGGATCAACAGACTCAATCTTGGCCATTGAAATATTTTTGGCGCCAAAAAGTGGGAAGAGAAATTTNTTTTCAAAATTAATGCTTAGGGACTAGATTTGACAAGTTTTGAAAGTTGAGGGACTGAAACTGCCAATTGTGCAAACTTTGTTCGTTTTTCATTTGTTTTCAAACATTTTGCATCTAAAACATATAAAACACAACCTTAGGATATTTTCACTATCTTGATGCATATTTTGTTGTTTTTTGGATGTTTTGGCAGTTCAGATGACACAAAAATGATGAGTATTTACACACTCATCAGTGAAGTACTTTTGTGATTCTAGAGTTTGAAGGTATTCATTAAAATATAAATATTTTAGTAATTGAAAAAGATTCGATGTTTGATGAAACAAAAATCAAAGTATAATGTTTTTAACAATGATGAACAAATTTCAAAACATTGATGAACAAAACTTTGAAGTGTAATCGTTCATCACAGAATATTCATCACGTGAGTGTTCACGAAGTAAGGCCTCATTTGTTTCGTTGTAACATGACGTAATATAATATATTTTGAATTTATTTAAATACTATTTTATAATTAAATATTATAAAATATTTATTTACCTTTTTTATACTTAAGCCTTCTTATTTTTTCTAAATATAATTTTATTATTAATATTATATATTATACTTAACTTTTAATATTTTATCACTACTATTTTTTTAATTTGAAATTTAATTCTTGTTTTATTTTAAATATTTTATTACTACTATTAACACTATTTTAATTATTATCTTATTGAATTATAATATGTTTTTAACCAACCAAACATGCCTTGTTTCCCAAATTCATATTCAATGATATTGTTATTACAACACGTTACAAATTCATTCAGCCTAAAATTTCTTTGACGTATTACAATTCATTCAAAAACATTATGCGAACCAAATGGTCCCTAAGTGTTCATCATAGAATGTTCATTAAAGTAAGTGTAAACACATAATGTTCATTAAATAAAACTAAGTTTCTAGTTCATCAGAGAATTACCATGTGGTTAAGTAGGATTTTGAGTGTTTGGTGTGCAAAAACCGAGTTTGAAGGTGTTGCTTAGGGATATGAGTGTTGTAATTTTGATTTTTTGTGAGTCGTTGTTTTCAATAGCTCAACCAACTTATTAGGTTCAACAAGTAATGTTAATCGTAAGATTGTTCAACAAGTAACATTAATCTTAAGAATGTTCAACAAGTAAGTTTTAGAGAGTTTGGTGTGGAGAAACCGAGTTTGAAGGTATTGTTTAGGGATGTGAGTGTTGTTATTTTGGTTTTTTATGAGTTTTTGTCTTAAGTAGCTCAACCTACTACTTAGGTGCAAAAAGCAATGTTAATCATAAGAATGTTTGTTATGTTAATCATCTATGAGCATCGATACAAAATGTTTGTATTGTTTATATATATTAATCTCTGTTCATCAATAAAAAATGTCCATCAGTTATTTTTATCTTTAACTGTCTAACTTCATCAATACCCTGCCAACAAATTTCTCAAACACCAAATGTTCATCAATTTTACTTTTAAAAAAAACGTGGGACTCCCCCCCCCCCTCCTTGGCGATTTTGGCGACCAAACAAAAAACCCTAAATCAATTTTCACCTTCCTAATTGAACTTGATTCTGTCATTTACAATCTTAATTAAGTTTGATTACATCTTGTATGTGATCCTACTAAAGTCGGTGTTTGTACCTGGTAAGGATTAAATTCGATCCTATTACTTTTCTAGGGTTTTATAATCGCTAAGTTAGGGTTTTTCCCAGTCGGTTCATTCTTTTATATATTACAATCTTGTAATTAACATTAAAACCGATTGGGACATCTTATTATCATGGTTTAATCATTACGTATATCTGGATTATAAACCCTAGTTTTTAAACTAGGGTTTTACTAGTAGTGTTTGAAGAGCTATCGTATAATCTTCTTGTTATGCTTAGCGATCTGCTGGATTAAGGCTTCTGATCTGTTGTGATGTCGAATAAGGGAGAGGGGAATACAAGCCCTATGGCTGAAGGTAACAGTGCTACTGTTGATTTGTCGAAGGTGACTGTGAGGAAACATAAGAAGGCTCGACCTAACTTGTTAGCTGAAAATTCTTGTGATACATCTCCTCATGTTCAGGTTGAAAATTGTGGGAATCATGTGGAGCCGATTCCACATGCTACTGGAGTTATACATGACTCAGGTATTGAGTCTTCTATTATGAGCATGCAAGTTTTTATTGAGGCTTTGATCGGTGTGTCGATTAAAACACTAGAGGATGTTGATGCTTTCACTAAAGGTTTGGATGCTGGTAAATTCCCGGAGTGGGATGAGTTGGAAAGTGATGTTCGAAAGATGGCTACGGAAGCACTTCTAGGTTTGTGGGAGGCTTTTGAGGCTGAACATACCTCTAAATCTACACATGAGTCTCCTATTCCCGTGGGTGCTGAACCCATTTGTGAAGGTGTAAACATCTCTATTCCCCGTAAAGTGGTTGAAAAGGTTAGTTCACGGTTAGAACATACTTTGTATGGCTATTTTATTGGAAAAAGGATGGCGTTTCCAGTTGTTGAATACTATGCTAGGAATAACTGGGCGAAACATGGCCTAAAAAAGATTATGATGAATTTCAAAGGATTCTTTTTCTTCAAATTTGATACATTGGTTGGTGTAGAAGCTGTTTTGGAAGGTGGTCCTTGGATGATACGCAAATCTCCAATTATTCTTAAGAAATGGTCTATGGATACTTGCTTGCGTAAGGAAGAATTGACTAGCATCCCGGTTTGGGTTAAATTGCATGATGTCCCTCTTCAAGTTTTTGAAGAGGATGGTATTAATTTGATTGCTAATTTTATTGGTAAACCTGTTATGCTTGATTCTTACACGACTTCTATGTGTAAGGAATCGTGGGGTAGAAGTAGCTTTGCTAGATGCCTTATTGAGGTTAACTCTGAAGTTGATCTTGTAGAGGTTGTTACTATTGGTTTTCCTTCACTTTCTGGGGAGGGTTTTAATAAAGAGAATATCCGTGTTGAATATGAATGGAGGCCTCCCAGGTGTAATATATGCAAAATATTTGGGCATACTCATGATCAATGTCCTAAACAGGTGGTGAGTCCTCCTCCTGTTTCTACTTCACATGTTGCAACTCCCACTGTGGTTCTTAATATTGATTGTTTCCAGACGGTGGGTAAGAAAAAGAAGAAGGGTAAAGCCAAGTCCACTAACGGTAATCAGTTCGTTGGCACATCGGTTACACAGAATGTCAGATATGAGCCGAAGGTGACAGCTAGTGAACCTAAGAAGGTAGATACTTCTAAGGGTAATGCATCCAAATGGTCGTCTAAGTTGAAGTCTACTAGTTATACTTCTAAGGAAGGTAATATTACTACATCTAATTCGTATGCTACATTGGTGAACGATGAAGATGAAGATCTAGAACATGTTACACATGTGAATGTAGAATCGGCTAATCCAATTACAGGTGAAAGTTCATCTTTCACGGTAGCTGTTGGTTAGCTTGTTTGTGTTTTTTCTTGAGTTATAAGTACTTATGGCATGTCATAAGCACTAGTTTTAGTTTTTTAAGCTTTTTAGTTGTCCTCCTTGTTATGTAAGCTTTATCGCCTATTTAACGGGCTGAGATATGGGACTTCACCCATATCCTTTGTACCAAAAAAAATGTTCGTCAATTTTGGTATGAGTGTTTATCAAATCATTGTCTTAATGTTCGCATATCTTGATGTCCATCATAACTGGTGAATCGTGTGTTGAAGGGAAAAAAGGAAATAATAGGAAAAGGAAGAGACACGTGTCACTTCTCCATGGTGACTGTTAAAACTTTTTACGGGAATCAAACTTTCTATTTGATCTTCTACCTCATCACCTTCGTATAAGGGTTGGTTCAAATAATTCTAACTCATTGTTCATTTTTAACCACTATTAAATTCTTTCTTAACACATCAAGAAATATTCTGTTGTTTCCTCTAAAGCGTTTAAAGTTGAGATAAAGTTCATATCCTACTTTACAAATATTCCCCCCTTGTTGGGATCAAGAGTATATGATGAGGAAATATATGTCCTCATATTAGCAACCAAGTTGCGGGCACTATTGCCCTTTTAAGATTACTAAATGGTGGTGATTTGGTCATTCTTCTTATTATATTGAAGTTGTGAGCATACTGAAGTTTAACGATACCACATATACATGATTGTATTCGTTATGTTTCGAGAGTGTTTTATAGTTATATTTGTTCTAATTTGGTATAGCGAGTACCTGTTTATATGTTTTACTCACATAACACATTAAAATATAAACATAAATCAAATCAACTTAACTTGGAATTATTGAGGGAAAAACAATGGTCTCCGTAATAGTTTGAGGCTATTTCAAGCTTATTCAGAAAGAACGTTGACTTTGTACTATCGAACACTATACTTGAGGTTTCAATCTTTTTAAAAACAATTGCAACTTTGAGTTGTCAACTAGAAAGTTTTCAACTCTGAACTCCGACTTTCTTTTATGTCTTAATTAACAGTGTTATTAAACAAAACTTACAATATTTTTATTTTGGTGCAGTAGAAGGGCTAACCCTAATAAGTAAGAAGTACTAAGACAACCTGACCATGCAACACATTTTACATCTTTAAGAATCATTGAACCGAGATTCGGAGGTAGGGAATCAAACATATTTGCACACTGTTGATCACAAAATATTTGCATATTGTAGAAACGCAGGGTTGTGATGGACAATGCCACATGTTGGGTCCCTGTTGTTCATGGAAACCATGAATTATATGAACATCAGTTTTATCAAGTATAGAAAATTGATGAACATCAAAATCTTTGACGTAGGGTATGCTTGGGAACGACACAGACATGCTAATAACTCCATTGTCATTTTCACCTATTATAAAGCTTTATTAATGAATAAATCCATAAGATTTACAAAGTAGCCTACGAAAAACTACCCGATTTTTTTTGACAAATAAGAACTCTCCAATATCAACCAACAAAATACTGCTAGCTGCTTTGTTGTTCGTAGGAGAGGAGGATTCTAACAATAATATTTTCTATTATTTTATTTGTAAGAATCCCTACTTAACTTTGATTACGACCTTGGTTTATATGGGAAGGAAAATAGTGGTTGCATGTGGGTTGCATAGGAAGGGAAATAATTGGGTTGATTTATCAGACCCAACAATCTCCTATTATTTAAATATAGAAATAGACTAATTATCAGTAGTAAGTGAGCATAACGGCTTCTTCTTACTTACTGATTTTACATCAGAAACTATAAAAGATTTTACAATTTGCTACTTCTGATGTTACAATGAGGAAGAATAAGAATTTGGTTGTTCTTTCTAAGTCCCCACTGTTGCTGAACATGTCTTAGACACCTTTTTTTATCTATCTTTGTCGAAGATCGCATGTCAATTGTGGTTCAACACTTTAATAATAGTAGCCTATCTCAAAAGACTATCTTTTTCAAACTTTGCAAACTTCAAAGCATTTTAATAAATGCATTTTTCTTGTGCGTTTTTNCAATAAACTTAATAAACTTCGACTTGTATTAAAAAAAACTAATAAACGTCACACATAAAGTACTTGAATCATAAATTTATTACATTTTGACTATTTATTCTTGTTCGGTTTCATCTTCATCTTCAACTTCAACGGCGGACCTTGCGGCGCTTGTTTCTTAATCGTAAGCGACTTCTTCTTCGGTAAGATTGATTACATAACCTTCTTCCACCTCGACCTCTTGTAATTGTTTTTCGTAGTCCATCGGTTCTTCAAGTATTGAAACGTCTTGTATACGTTCATTCCCATCTAAATAGTCCTTCAAGCAAATACACATCTCCAAAGATAAAGGTGTGAGTCTTGTTCTTCTTACCGACAACACCCTTCCACTAGTAGAAAATGCGGATTCCGAAGCAATGGATGAAGCTTGTACGCTTAGTAAATTCCGGGCCATTGCGGCTAGAATAGGAAATTGAGATTCCTTTTTTTTTTCCACCAATTCAAAACATCAAAATTCTTGAACTCATCGGGTGTGATAGTGTTTAATAGGGGTGTTAACGAGTCGAGCTTTTATCGAGCTACTTGAGTTCGAGCTCGTTTAACTCGATTCGAGCTTTCAAATAATCGAACTCGATTCGAGCTCAAACAAAAAATAGTGATCAATTAGTTAGACGAGCCGAGTTTAAATAACTAATCTACGGCTCGGCTCGTTCAAAAACTCGTTTAGTTTCTCGAGTCGAACGAGCCAAACGAGCTTAAGGAGTCGAACGAGCTTAACGAGCTAAAGATTAAAAATATTAGATATTATATTTTATAAGTTTTCATGACTTTTAATGCTATTACTCGTAATTTGAACTCAAACCTATGTAAGAAACTTCACTAGTAGAATTAGATAATGAAGCATAAGAATTTGAACTCTCATCCCATTCCCGTGTATGTTTGCCTTTTCTTTTTATAACTCCTCTATTTTCTTTCTTTTGTTTCCTCCTTCGATGTGGGATTAAAAGATTTGTCACTTTTGCATCTACAAATGATGCGTACAAATTCTACAAAGACCATCTCTAATATCTACAAACAATTTACCACCTCTAAAGATCTACGAGTATATGATAATGTACTCAAAACATTATAAGCTATTATTAAATCAAAGCAAATATTAAATATTTGTTTGCTAAGTAAAAAAAATCATGATATCAATTTTATGCTAACTAAATGTACCCCTTAATAGGATGAGATACCACTATCCAGAATCCCCCACCACCCTAGAACAGTAGAACCTTAGCCATAATGGAAGAAGCAACCGAACATGAAAAGAAAAAGTGCTCAGAAGATTCAACACCTTCGTTACATACCGGGCAAACCATAGACGGAATTTCCAAACCTTTAGTTGACATATGGAATCTCGTTGGAAGCTTATTCGAAGCTAAACGCCAAACAAAAATATTGACACTTGATAGGGATTAATTTTACCCATCTCGTATGCATCCCTTCCATATCACATATCCCCTCATCGATGAAGCGCCTAACCGAACACACCTTGAACACTCCATCTCTCTCCAAATTCCAAACCCACTTATCATGATCTTCAACAAACTCCAGCGAATCAATTAAGTTAGAAACCTCTTCCATTTGCACACCTTCTGCTCACCCCCATTGGCAATCTTCTAAACCCATGAAGGAGACCATTGTGAACTTTATCACTTATAGACACCTCTTTGTTTCCTATCTCTAGTTTTGTTGAAATTTTAGAAGGGAAATTTGTCTCAACAAAACTCTTGAAAATATAGAAAACGCGTTTAGCTGATGTTTGTATTTTGTATTTTGAAGAAGGGAAGGGAGGGATTTGGGATACAAATAAAAACAAGGAAACAACAAAAATTTGTTTTGTAGTTTCCCTTGTTAAGTAAGTGTTGGATTTCCTAACCAACCTATCCGAGATAATCGAAATTTTTGATTTCTAGATGAAACACACAAAACGATTGATTTACAATAAAGTCTCAAATAGTCTCCTTCTTGGGTTTAGACATCGAAAAGATCAAATCATTACGAAATTTACATATCGACCACAACATCGAAGCAGCAATCTCTTCAAGAATGAGCCTAGTTTTCTTTGTAACTTGACAAGCATCTAACCAAGACATCCACTCCGCGACAAATTAGAAAACTCCGAAATATTCAAATCACACCATCTAGCCAAACGAGCCCAAAGATCTCAAGACTCCCACAAGAGAAAATTAGGTGGTTCGCATTTTCTACATACTCACAACAAACGGGGCATAAAAGATAGGCGACATCAACACCATTACGATCTATATTCACCAACGTTGCGAGTTTATCTAAATTCAATCTTCAAATGAAAACATTAACTTTTATAGCAACACATTTTTGCCATCTAGTAGTCATAAAACCACCAATTAGAATATGCTCATCGATATGTTTTCTGGCAGAAGCAACATAAAGTTTAGTACTTAACTTAAGTCATTCATAATGCATAATATGTATGAAACATAACGTTTTAGATAAATAGTTTTGCTTAAGTTTAATAACTATTAGTATTCAACTTATTTACTATATGCATTATAAGTAGCAATTATTTAACTAATCTAAACTTTCATTGAGAGCTAGATAATATAGAATTCGTAGAAACATGTTCCGTAATAACTTATTTTGATTTAATAAACTATTAAATTAATATTTTGGCGTAAGGTATAAACAAAAGGTATTTTTTACTCCGTATTTCGTTACTCATTACATAAAATATAATAATAACATTGTTAACTAAATCTATATTTGTACGTTGTCTAGTTATGTTACTGTTTGAATGAGAAAAATACACTAGACAAACTAATTTTTCCATCCCACATCGAATGAAAGAAGAAAAGATCTTTCAAAAAAACCTCTATAAAAACAAAAACCATGAACAAACTTTAGAGGCTCTTAGATCTCTAATAAGCCTACTCCCTATAGTGGATCTAAAAAGTTAGTTGAAAGTAATTTTAAGGTTCTTTAATTCAAAGGCTCTAAACTCAAACTTGTGCTTATGAATGGGCATGGTCCAGCTTAAGTTAAGAATAAAAGAAATCGAGCTCGAGCATACAAACGAGCATAATCGAGCTTACAAACGAGCACTTGAGCTTAAGTAAAAAATCTGAAATATCTAAACGAGCATCGAGCACGAGCTCGAAAAATAACAAAATATACGAGCTCGAGCTCGAGCATGAATTTGAAAAATTATTCGAGCTCGAGTCGAGCTCGAGCCGAATAATAGTTAATCGAGCCTAGCTCGAATATCCTAAAACTCGACTCGGCTCGGATCGTTAAGACCCCTAGTGTTTAACCAATCGGTTCCCGTATATCTCCCATATTCGTTGCTCGATAAATTTTCACTCCTAGCCCGTTTACCGCTTTCTTGTCTTAAATTTGAAAATAAATCCAAATCCGGATCCACAATTGAAGCCGAAGACCACATACTTTGCACCGAACTCGTTCCCACATTTGTTGCACCATATTTCTCAAAATAAACATCATATAAACGTTTGAAATTATTTTTAAACGATTCTTGTGCATTTGTTACATAAAAAGCGTCTTTGTCCAAATCCAAGTCGCCGACAATCTTTTCGATAAAATATTCCTCCCTGCTAATGTTAAAACATGGGCTCATTGCGGCGGCACAAGTAATTACCGGTGGAATTTCTTGAAAATATTTTTTAAGTTTTTCTTCATCGGTACAACCATATTATTAAAAAGTGGACCATCATATTCGTATGCTCCTAATTTTCTACACGTCACATAAATTTGGTTGAGGACCGAATGACTCGTGGGATAATAAACATTCGATAACATAGTTGTTGCGGTTTTAAAAACTTTGAGTAAATCGGTTATTTTTGAATAAGACCCCAATTTTCAACCGAAAATGGTACCATATTATCCCTACGCCTAGATTTACGGCAAAGTTCATTATGAAAATGTTGTAACGTTAATTTTTGGCGTAAACCACAAACAAACATGTTATAAGTCGAATTCCATCTTGTAGGAACGTCCCAATTTGGAGATAAAAAAATGAAATTCGATTCATGACACAATTTAATATAATCCACATATCTTTTGTTTCCCGATTGAAAAATATCTTGTAACATTTTTCTAAAAGATTCTCTCAATTCAAACATTTGCTCGGTCGCTAGTCCACTTTGCACAACCAAGTTAATGATGTGTGCAAACATCGACTATGATAAAAAAAAATGGCATCAAGAAGTGGTGGGTATTTTAGTTTTAGTGATCCTACCGCATTTGTATTATTAGAAGCGTTATCAAATGATATTGAAAAAACCTTATCTTCTGTATTTTAAACGTTTTCATAACATATCTCAACATTAAACTTAAAATTTCACCCGTGTGCGGATACTCAAAGTTTTCAAAAGCGATCACACGTTTCATCATTTGCCAAGTAAGGGGATAAATCCAATGTGCGGTAACACAAATGCACGAACCAGGCAAACCATGACCCGCCGACCAAACATCGGTTGTTAAGTTTACACTAGTTTTTAAAGCATCAAAACCAAGTATTAATTCCTTTTTAACCTTTACCCAAGATTTAATACAACCACGTTTAAGAGTTTGACGACTTACATGAGTGTATCGTGGTTGAAACCTTTGTTGAATCAACCTCGTTAACCGAGGGTTGTCGAAGTGGTTGAATGGCAAACCCTCCTGAATCACAAAGTGAGCTAAATCTTGACGAAGTGCCTTCTCGTCGTATACAAAAATACTCCCATCTCGTCCCATAACACTTTGTTCCGACCCCGAAACTTCTTTTGTTACTTTCCAATGGTTTTTCGTGTACTTCTTCAACGTAGAGTTCCCATCGGGATTGATATAAGTGTTACAAGCCTTACAACGAGCCTTTTTTGAACCATCCGAAAACTTAACCAAGTCGAAATGACACCAAANAAAAAACGATTGATTTACAATAAAGTCTCAAATAGTCGCCTTCTTGGGTTTAGACATCGAAAAGATCAAATCATTACGAAATTTACATATCGACCACAACATCGAAGCAGCAATCTCTTCAACAATGAGCCTAGTTTTCTTCGTAACTTGACAAGCATCTAACCAATACATCCACTCCGACAAATTAGAAAACTCCGAAATATTCAAATCACACCATCTAGCCAAACGAGCCCAAAGATCTCGAGACTCCCACAAGAGAAAATTAGGTGGTTCGCATTTTCTACATACTCACAACAAACGGGGCATAAAAGATAGGCGACATCAACACCATTACGATCTATATTCACCAACGTTGCGAATTTATCTAAATTCAATCTTCAAATGAAAACATTAACTTTTATAGCAACACATTTTTGCCATCTAGTAGTCATAAAACCACCAATTAGAATATGCTCATCGATATGTTTTCTGGCAGAAGCAACATAAAGTTTAGTACTTAACTTAAGTCATTCATAATGCATAATATGTATGAAACATAACGTTTTAGATAACTAGTTTTGCTTAAGTTTAATAACTATTAGTACTTAACTTATTTACTATATGCATTATAAGTAGCAATTATTTAACTAATCTAAACTTTCATTAAGAGCTAAATAATATAGAATTCGTAGAAACATGTTCCGTAATAACTTATTTTGATTTAACAAACTATTAAATTAATATTTTGGCATAAGGTATAAACAAAAGGTATTTTTTACTCCGTATTTCGTTACTCATTACATAAAATATAATAATAACATTGTTAACTAAATCTATATTTGTACGTTGTCTAGTTATGTTACTGTTTGAATGAAAAAATACACTAGACAAACTAATTTTTCCATCCCACATCGAATGAAAGAAGAAAAGATCTTTCACAAAAACCTCTATAAAAACAAAAAGCATGAACAAACTTTAGAGGCTCTTAGATCTCTAATAAGCCTACTCCCTATAGTGGATCTAAAAAATTAGTTGAAAGTAATTTTAAGGTTCTTTAATTCAAAGGCTCTAAACTCAAACTTGTGCTTATGAATGGGCATGGTCCAGCTTAAGTTAAGAATAAAAGAAATCGAGCTCGAGCATACAAACGAGCATAATCGAGCTTACAAACGAGCACTTGAGCTTAAGTAAAAAATCTGAAATATCTAAACGAGCATCGAGCACGAGCTCGAAAAATAACAAAATATACGAGCTCGAGCTCGAGCATGAATTTGAAAAATTATTCGAGCTCGAGTCGAGCTCGAGCCGAATAATAGTTAATCGAGCCTAGCTCGAATATCCTGAAACTCGACTCGGCTCGGATCGTTAACACCCCTAGTGTTTAACCAATCGGTTCCCGTATATCTCCCATATTCGTTGCTCGATAAATTTTCACTCCTAGCCCGTTTACCGCTTTCTTGTCTTAAATTTGAAAATAAATCCAAATCCGGATCCACAATTGAAGCCGAAGACCACATACTTTGCACCGAACTCGTTCCCACATTTGTTGCACCATATTTCTCAAAATAAACATCATATAAACGTTTGAAATTATTTTTAAACGATTCTTGTGCATTTGTTACATAAAAAGCGTCTTTGTCCAAATCCAAGTCGCCGGCAATCTTTTCGATAAGATATTCCTCCCTGCTAATGTTAAAACATGGGCTCATTGCGGCGGCACAAGTAATTACCGGTGTAATTTCTTGAAAATATTTTTTAAGTTTTTCTTCATCGGTACAACCATATTATTAAAAAGTGGACCATCATATTTGTATGCTCCTAATTTTCTACACATCACATAAATTTGGTTGAGGACCGAATGACTCGTGGGATAATAAACATCCGATAACATAGTTGTTGCGGTTTTAAAAACTTTGAATAAATCGGTTATTTTTGAATAAGACCCCAATTTTCAACCGAAAATGGTACCATATTATCCCTACGCCTAGATTTACGGCAAAGTTCATCATGAAAATGTTGTAACGTTAATATTTGGCGTAAACCACAAAAAAACATGTTATAAGTCGAATTCCATCTTGTAGGAACGTCCCAATTTGGAGATAAAAAAAATGGAATTCGATTCATGACACAATTTAATATNCACATCGACTATGATAAAAAATTCCATCAAGAAGTGGTCGGTATTTTAGTTTTAGTAATCCTACCGCATTTGTATTATTAGAAGCGTTATCGAATGATATTGAAAAAACCTTATCTTCTATTTTAAACGTTTTCATAACATATCTCAACATTAAACTTAAAATTTCACCCGTGTGCGGATATTCAAAGTTTTCAAAAGCGATCACACGTTTCATCATTTGCCAAGTAAGGGGATAAATCCAATGTGCGGTAACACAAATGTACGAACCGGGCAAACCATGACCCGCCGACCAAACATCGGTTGTTAAGTTTACACTAGTTTTTAAAGCATCAAAACCAAGTATTAATTCCTTTTTAACCTTTACCCAAGATTTAATACAACCACGTTTAAGAGTTTGACGACTTACATGAGTGTATCGTGGTTGAAGCCTTTGTTGAATCAACCTCGTTAACCGAGGGTTGTCGAAGTGGTTGAATGGCAAACCCTCCTGAATCACAAAGTGAGCTAAATCTTGACGAAGTGCCTTCTCGTCGTATACAAAAACACTCCCATCTCGTCCCATAACACTTTGTTCCGACCCCGAAACGTCTTTTGTTACTTTCCAATGGTTTTTCGTGTACTTCTTCAACGTAGAGTTCCCATCGGGATTGATATAAGTGTTACAAGCCTTACAACGAGCCTTTTTTGAACCATCCGAAAACTTAACCAAGTCGAAATGACACCAAATTTCTTGGTTTCGGGTTGTTTTTTCAATCGAAACTTCAAACGGTTGGTTTGTAGAACCTTGAGCTTGAGAAGCGGCATTATTTGATGATGTTGGTTGAGATTGAGAAGCTTGGTTTCTTCTAGACATTTTTGATCAAGTTTGTGAGCAATTTTTGAGTGTTTTTAGAGTGTTTGATTGTTGTGATTCAACCAAAATCATCAATGGTATTTATAGGAATGTTTAGGAGGTTAAAATGGGACAAAAGGGTGGACAAACCCGTTGGAAAAACGGTCAAAAACCCAGAAAAACGGCCATATAGCCGTTGGCTGCTGCTACTGTGAAGGAAATGAAGAAAAAAAAGGAGCCGTTGGATCCGGTTCGGAACCGGTTCCCAAGAACCGGATCGCGAACCGGTGAGGAATTATCCGGTTCTGAACCGGTTCGAGGAGCAGAAACATGGAACCGGTGTGGATCCGCCGGATAATCGTGAAACCGGTGTTGACCGGATTCAGCTCCGGATTTTTTTCCGGTTCCGGTTCAGGAACCGGTGCCAATGGCCACCACTAATGGCAGCAAGCTGTGCAATAATCATAATGTTGGAAGGTCTAATGTAATTATCCATAATAACGGGACTACACATATATGTGGGCATAAGCAAAGGGACTAATGATGTAACTATTTCAAAAAATAACTGAAAAACCTGTAAATTGAAAGCTATTTTAAATTGGGGACATGAAAAGAACCCTAGAATTCGACAGATAAATCGAAGTTTAAAATTGGATAAAGTTTGAGACTTTAAGGTATGTATTCAATCCTTAAGCTCTAATAATCGATCTTGTAGTACTTAATTCACTTTAGTTACATTCCATGTGTTTAAAGCTTTGATTTTCATATAATTGTGATAAAAATTGAGTCTTATTGCAATTGTTTTACAATTGATTAGGGGGTGTATTGGATTGCTTATTATATGTTTATTATTGGCTTATTCTTAAAGCAGATTACAACTTTTGATTGTTTGGGGTGAAGAAAAGTGCTTATCTTGTTCTTGATAAAAAGTTTGAAATTGCATATTTGAAGCTAACTGTCTGATTCTGATCATCATAACCTTCCTAATACGCAATCCGAAACACCCCGTTTTAGTTGATATTTTCTTCTGTAAATATGTGATAAAAGTTGGGTCTTTTTTTGGCGATTGGCGATTTCTAATACAGTATTGGTAACTATATGTGTTATGACCTGCTTAACAATAGAGATAGATATAAACAACGCCTTTGTTTGATGCTATTTGATTCATAGATAAGATAAGAAATCAGATTTGGATGGGAAAGAATCAAGAATTAGGTGAGGAACAGAATGGTAGGACAAGGGAACAAGCAAGTAATATAAAAGACTATAATTTTCTTCTTTCTCTATTTTGGCTTTACATTCATATATATAGTACCACAAAAAGACCAGTACTAATATGTCTACTAATTAGTTCTACTTAGCCATTAAACACATATCACCAAAAGTAAGTATTTGACTGTTCATGTCAAACGTCCCGTGTTATCATCTCTTGAGGTATAACAATACTGCCCCCCTCGACATTGACCTTGTCCTCAAGGTGGAGATGAGGATACGTTGTATGACAGATATAAGCTTGAACCCAAGTGGCATCCTCTGGTTCTTTGCCACGCCATTACACCAGGTACTGTTTTGATATAGTGAGGGCCTTGTTTTCCTCTCGAACTTGCATGATTACTTGCGGAATCAAAGGAGTAGCGCCTCCTTTCCAAACAGCCTCAGGATTGTTTGATGAAGGTGTACCATGAAATCTCTTGAGCAAAGAAACCTGAAATACATTATGTATGCGCGCTTCAGCTGGAAGTTGTAATTTATAAGCAACTGTGTCCACTAACGCCAACACTTCAAAAGGCCCGAAATATTTTGGAGATACCTTTTGAGAAGAGCGATGAGCCACTGATTGTTGACGGTCTGACTGGAGCTTGACCCACACAAGATCACCAGGTTGAAATTGCTCAGGTCGTCGCTTAGTATCTGCCCTTTTCTTCCTCTTGAGTTGAGCACGCTCCAGATGCGATTTGAGGTCTGCCAAGATGGTTTCACGAGTGGTAAGGGTGGTCAACAACTTCGTTTAACGACAAACCCGTTACATATTGTATGACTGTTGGAGGATCACGCCCATATACTGCCTTGAACGGTGAGATACCAGTTGATGAATGAACACACGTGTTGTACCGGTATTCTGCCCACAAAAGATTTTTTGTCCAAACTTTTGGTTTCTCTCTAGCAAAACAGCGTAAATACTGCTCTAAAACTTTGTAGCATAAGAATGTAGCAAAAGAAGAAAGCATAGATGTTTGTCATGTTATGTTTTGTGCAAGTTCAAGTTCTGTGAATGGTGATGATGGTGACACTTCTTTATCATTATGCATTGTACTCGAATAGTTGACATCAATCAATTTGCTATCCTTAGAAGTGCTCGGCTCTTGGAGATGGTTGGCAGATGGTAGTTGTAAAGGCGTATGGCCTTTGAAAGTGATGAACTGATCACCCCAAAAGAAGCCCATTGTAAGCTTGTTATAATCAAATAACATAGGGCCTAATTGTTGCAACCACTGAACACCCAAAACCAATTCAACCCCTTCTATTGGTAAAACATAGAAATCCACCAAGAATACAATATTCTGAATCATAATAGGAACTGCTCGGCACATACCTTGACAATGAAGATAGGCATCACTACCCACCATGACATGAAATTCTGGGGTTGACGTAACTGGAAGCCCGAGACTAATGGCAACAGTAGGAGGAATAAAATTATTAGTACTACCACCATCCACCAAAATTAACAACGAAGTGTCTTTGATGGAGCCATACAACTTTAATGTGCGGGGGACAGTGACACCCATGAACGAATGTGAGCTAATGCGTGGTGGCCAACACTCCAACGATGAATACTCGGATGCAATGGAGTGATTATCAAACTGAGTAGCAAGTGTTTCATCATCAGGAACTATTAAATACATGATCTTAGCTTTACAAACGTGACCTGGAACAAACTTTTCCAAATTTATGAAAATTCCAAATTTGGGTATATATGAAAATTTTTAAATTTAAGAAGGAGAGATATGAAATTGCCCCTTAAACTTATACAAATAATAGTTCTAGAATGATTTTTGGGTAAAGGAAAGTGTTTGGGGTTTGCTCTCACAATTATTTGTTTCTGCTCAGAAACCATAACTTTCATAATAAGCAATAGTATGTATACCCCATCTTCGTTATTTTTTATTTTTATTTTTACATAATACACATGTATGAATTTGGGGTAGTGTTTGCATTGTAAAAATACGTATTTTGTTTTATTAATTTATGTTTTAACTATTATGATATAAATCATAGATGGAGAAGAAGCAGATTTCTAGTAGTTCAATATGTGATGGATTACCTCCATTATCTTCAAGATATCAGTGGTTTGTTGCTCAGAATCTCGAAGCTGGTGACCAAATCATTTTCACCATGGAAAAACCGATGTCTCATTATCGGTGTCGAATCCCTGTGTTAACAGGCAGACGAATCCGAGGGTGTTTTCATGGTTGGATGATTCTTTCCAGCCATCCAAACATAGTCATGTGGTCTCTTTGGAACCCTTTGACTTCTAAGTTAATATCTCTCCCACCATTAATTCATAAAGACGCAGATTCTCTTGCATGTTGTTTGTCATCCCCTCCCGATGATCCAAATTCAGTTTTCTTGTTCACGTCATCTAAAAACGCTACCGTAGTTTTTTGTCGACTAGACCGGAAAAGAAAGAAATTAAAATGGACTGAAATGTCATTCGCTAAACAGCTTAAAAGCATGAGCGGTGAAGTTAGTGGTGAAGATATTTTCCTAGAAAGTCCAACATGTTGCAATGGTAAAGTATATGCAATTGCTGTAGCCCGTGATTATAGATTTGTCATACAGTTTGACATTGTTGTTAAGGATAAGGAAGTTGTGATAAAACTATGCTCATTTGTGGATGTTCGTGTTCCGTCTTTTAATAAGTGTCCTCCGCTCTATACTTGTCCCATTCATTGTTCTTTTCTTAAAGGAAACAATGCGGAGCTGTTCTTCATTATTATTGGTTTTATAGATAAAGCGGGGAAAACAGTTGATGAAGTGTTTTTGTATAAACTAGATATGAAGAGTATGAAATGGGAGGCAATGGAAGACCTTAAAGATGGTGTGTTTTTTATGGATCTTGCTAGTGATGACGACACAGTGTTTTATAGTCGCCCTGTTTCTTCGGAATTAAGGGGTTATGTACATATTCTTGGTGAAATGGGCAAAGTAGTATACTCATATCAGGTTAAAGATAGAACCATCTCCATATCTTCCGTGCCTTGTGTAATACAAGATAGCCAAGTGTCAGCGTGGGCAATGCTTGAATGCGGGTATTGCTTTTTATTTGTTTATTCTTAAACATGTTTTTCTGCGCAAAAGATATATCTGATTTAGGTCATTTTTCATTCTATATTTTTTTCATTAAAAGCATATATTGTGTAGGTTAGAAGATAATCACGATTCTAAACAAGAAGAGGACAAGGAGAATCAGATAGTTGTGAGATCAGGTAAGGGTGATGATATTGGATTTTACAGCATGACGTATGAATCGCAGTTGCTCAATATTCCGTTTCATATGTTGGAAAGCATTATGGAGTCTATTGTTGGTGTTGAATACATGAGATTTCGTGCTACATGCAAACATTGTCATTTAGCAGCACCTTCAATAAAATGGAGCAGCAAAACAACAATAAAGAGATTGGAAACATATTCATTAATGTCTCCATGGTTAATGGTATTAGACCAATATCAAGGCCTTATCACATTTATAGATCCGATTTGTGGTGACAAGTATTATGTAAATACACCTCGAGAATTGATGGGTGATTACCAAATCTACAGTTCCAAGTATGGTTGGTTATTAATGTATAAAGTTTGTACATCCCTTATATTCTTTAACCCCTTCACTAGCGATATTCGTGAGCTTCCACCTGTGCCTTATTTAGCAAGCTTTTGTTTCTCGGCACCACCTACATCCCCCGATTGTATGGTTGTTGGATTTACAAAAGGGGATTGGAATGTTTACATCCATTTTGTAGCTCGGGAACAATCCTGGCATAGAATCAGTTTGGATTTTGAGGGTCATGATCCATATGTATTTCGTTTTTCAACATTCTATGACCGAGATCTTTATGCGTTGTTTGATGATGGAGGAATTGATGTTTTAAGAATAACGAGCGAAGAAGATTTCTGTTGGGACCATGTTCTAGCCAAATCCCCAAAAAGTTGTTGCAGAACTCCAACTCAGTACTTTCTAGCCAGTTGTGATCAACATCTCTTACTTGTCATCGTGGGTGAGTTTGGAGAATCAGTTGAGGTATTTAATATAAATGATTCTAAAGAATGGGAGAAATTAGATAGTTTGGGAAAACACATGATTTATATTAGTAATACGACATGTTTATGTGTTGAAGCCAAATCACCCGAAATGGAGAACAAGATCTACTTTCCAAGATTATTACATCCAGAGAGTAGAAATATAGTGTTTTATTCTCTTGAAACAGGTAGGTATAACACCTTTGATGGTGTAAGTTTTGGGAATTTATTCGGAACCAAACATCATTGCTACCCTCATGCATGGATCGAACCGCGGTGGTCCTAGCTAACCTTATTATTATTATTATGTTTTATAACCGCTGCATTTTTAAATTATTCAATCTTGGTTTTGGATATTTATAGTACTATAATTTGATGGTATAAGTTATTGGCAACTGTATGCTGATGTTTTACACCAAGGGCTTTAGGATTACAATAACCTGGTAATACCATTTGAAAAATGGTTTACATTGTTACCAGTGTAATCCTGGAGTTTGCAGCCTTATTCACGTCAACTGTTTTCTTGTTTGTGTTATAATGTTTTGATTTTAGCAACTCTTTGCTACTAATTTGCATTAGATCTTTTTGGGTTTTGCTAACTTGTCTAGATCATGTTTGATATTGTTTATTTATTTAGCTGTTTGTTTCTATTTAGCTAGATTATAAGTACTTTAGAGTGCTTGGTAAAAATGAACTCTAAAATAACAGCCTAATTTCCAGAAGATTATTACTCCGTAATATTTAGAGAGTTAAAATGGCGTATCTTTTATATAATAAAAGAATTACATCATTTCGGAGTATTTTTGCAAAACCCTTATTGTTGAAAAAAAAATTAGACCATTAGGAGAGCTCGATTTTGCCACGTAGACGAAATCGAGCAATATGATTGGTCAATAGAAAGCCAAATTAAATTGATTTTGGTCAAACTTAATAAATTTGGTGTAGAAATTTGGTTAAGAAAAAAAAATGCATAAAAATATAGGTGTCAAATTTATAAAAACAAAAATTTTAAAAAAGAGGAAGTAATTAATAAAACTTTGGTGGTTGAATTTTAAATAAATTATATAGACCTAAGTGTAAAATTACAAGTTTCCATGTTTTTTTAATAACTTTAGTAAAAAAACAAATAACCCCTTACACTTTATACCCCCTATACTTTACAATATTAACTTTGTTTAAATATACATGAGTATTAGTATTAGTTTTTACACTTTCATCCATTAAAATTACAAAATTTTGGTAAATATGCGAATTAGTTTTAATACACGTTAAATATTTTTTAAACTAATGTTAGTTTTAGACTTTTCTAGAATATTTTTTTAAATAAGGACTCATGTTATTTTATTTAAAAGTTCAATTTATACGTACACATGTTTGAATATTAAATACAGCAAAATTATTAGTAACGGGAATATAAATATCAAATGGTAAGCACGAGTTTGTGTGATATGAAAATACTTATACGCGATTCTACTTATAACAATGACTCATGAAATTGTTATTTGGAAATTTATATATGGATATCTATAAAAACATTTTAAAAACTTTATGTAGCATATTTTAACTTTATCAACGCTCATTATGTGCTACTAAACTCACACATTTTGTACAGCAAGATATCAATAGTTAAAGTTAAACAACAACATCAACCTCAACTTCAACATGTTTGTCAGTTAAAAACGTTATACAAAGCTAATTATTAATATATATATATATATATATATATATATATATATATATATATATATATATATATATATATATATATATATATATATATATATATATATATATATATTTATATATATATATATATATATATATTTATATATATATATATATATATATATTTATATATATATATATATATATATATTTATATATATATATATATATATATATTAACAAAAACAAACAAACAAACACATGAGCTAGATAATCATTATTTAATTTAAAAGGTGTTCTTCTTCAATTATAAAAAAAAATGCACACATCACAATCCTTATTTAATAACAATCACCTCTTAAATCAAAAAAAGAAAAACTACGTAGGTGATAACCTAACTTTATCATTGACGTGATGTTTCATAAAAAAAAATGGCTGTTGTAAAGGAATTAAAAATATGTACATGAGAATTATTAAGCAAGTATATATAGTTTTTAATCAGGTTATTACGTTACCATACTGCGATAATGTTAATGAGTTGGTAATCACGGATGTGAGATACAACCATTCTTATATACTTATGATTTATGTGTTAACCTCTTTTGGCTTCTAAATAGAATCCGAAAGAGACCTCAACGGAACTTTGACTTATGCCTTGTCTAGCTAATAGTTTTTAGTAACCTTTTTTATGTAACTTTCCTTTTTATACACCAACTTTTAGTAACTTTTTTTTTAATTGTTTTATTGAAAATTTCTATACTTAATATTTGTGTTTTTACTATAAACAAACTAAGTTATAATAGAATTAGTTATGAGTTCAGGGGTTTTTTTTATTAAGCTTCTCAAAAAAGCTTATACCTTTATCATAAACTTATGGTGTTATGGTAACTGAATAAGTCCATAAGCACCTTTAATAAGCATAACCAAACACCCCTTTAGTTCTAATAGAAATTCTTAGCAGATGTCTTTGAATGAGCTAATGAAACTTAGCAGGTGTTTGTTGTCATTGATAACACTATGGGTGTCAACCAACGTTCTAAAATATGGGTGTCTTTTACCTTTATGATTTAGGCCAATTGTGAAGAAAGTTGCACTAAAGTGAAAGGTCGGTAAGGATTCAAACAATCCTCAAAGACTTGCGAATGCACTCTTTGTCATTTTTTTCATTCATTTATAATTTACTTATACACGTAANAGTAAGGATGATGTAGTTGTTAGGAGAAGTGTTAGGAAAAGGTGTAACATGGGTGTTTGTAAAAGGTTAAAATATCAACTTTGTTAATCAAAAGTAATTGTCTTGTTTTTTTAATGCGTATTGCGATTTAGTATTTTGTATTTTGGTATTGTTTGAGTGAGCAATGATGTTTTTTTAATTTATTTTGCGTATTTGTTGTAGCTGTTAGGAGAAGTCGAAGGCCAAAAGAAAAATAGTATTTGATTTAAAACAAAAATGTTTGTTGGAAGGTAGTTGTAGTGTTCTATTTTTAATCAACAGTGATGCACTCATTTATGTAAATTGGTTTCTAGAATTGTGATGCATGTCTGTTAGTTTGATAATGTATGAAAGATTAATAGGGTTATAGGGGTGTCAGGATGTGGGTTAGATAGTGCATCTGCTTTTTTTAATAATGTAAGAAATATTAACAGGGGTGTTTGAATGTGGGTTTAAACATGTGTGTGTGTGAAAACATGTTTGTTTCAATACATATATGTTCTAAATCATGTGTGTTGCAAAAATTCACAGGGGTGTTTGGATGTGGCGTATTCGTTATGCCCGCTATACTATATTAAGGTGGGATTGTGGATTAGAAGATAAAAGTAGGAAGCAAACAAACCAGTGGTAAAATTGAGAAGGAAGTATGTTGCG
>LBNU01023725.1:152602-170261 GCA_014162995.1 Artemisia annua
ATATATATATATATATATATATATATATATATATATATATATATATATATATGCAGATAAACGTGAGCGTAAACATGCATTTTTGTCTGCATCATCATTATGTGGAAGCTATCAGAATCACTAAAAAGAGCCACTTGCGGTCCTCGTTCTCTTTTGACATTGTTCTTAGGAGTGTTGTAAAATGAACTCATTTTGTGGTTTTTTTTTCTTCATAAATAACCATTTTTTTTACTTAAAATAAGCTACTGACTATTTAATTACATTGTATAATTTGTTACATACGTTAAACAAAGGGTCAAGAAAATGACGCAGAACAAATTGATTAAACAAACTCCTTCATCGAAAAGTAGGGCGCGTGATAAATGGGCTGGATTTGGTAGAAGCCAAACTTTTTGAGAGCCTGTAAGCAGTCCACGTCTCCACAAAAATCATTGTCATCAAGTTTGGTTTATCATGACCTACTTGGAGCCTTATGCTACGAGTTTTAAACTTATTTTGAAATCAACATCAACCAATCATTTTTTTTTGAATTTTAATTTTTGTTATTTAATTTAAGAGGGTATAAAGGCAAAATTATATTTTTTTTTCTTTTTGAATTTTTTTATGAGAAACGTTTTTTAGTTCCTATTTATTTATTTTTTTTGGCCATTATACATCTTTAAAATACATTATATGCATATGTGCTTTGTAAAAAGAAGGTTAACTACTAACTATATTATGACAATTTTATTTGGCTTTTATGCATAGGTGTTTTGTATATGCACATGTATCTTTAAGAAATATAATATAAATATAAATACAACAAACAAAACATTAACTATGGATCTATGCAATTTACAAATTTTATTACTGGTATGTGTGTAAATACATACCTTTCTTGACAAAAAACGGACTAAAAAGACCAAAAATGTAATAAAAATGCCATATATATGTCACTACTACAAAAACTGGTTTTACCCGCTAAAATCCGTGGGAAAATCAGTGTGAAACGGCTGTTATCCACAAATTTTACATGGATTCGTTCCGTGTGTAAAAACCTCGTGGGTAAATATTGTCCCACGAGAATTCCCACGGGCATTGACTATTTTCCCACAAATATTAACGTGGATAATTCGTGGGTTTACTTTCCCACAGATTTCTCACAAATTTTTTACAGTTTATAGTAGCTATTTTCCACACATATCCGCGGTTTTTTTTTGCCACTTATTTCCAATGGTTTTCACACTACAATTTCTCTCATAGATTTCTAACGAAATTTCCCATAGTTTCTAGTAGCCATTTTTCACACATATCCATGGTTTTTTTGCCATAGTTTCCGGACGATTTGCTTATGACAGATTTTATCACGGTTTTCACACAACTCTTTCCAACGAAATTCCCAGAAATAATCTTCCCACGGATTTACTATGTCATTCCGACTAAGAATTCCGGCCAATATTATTCGAACGAACTATTTTTTGCATAATCAACAACTCATTCTTTTACTAAATTTTGTAATTAAATTTTCTATTGAAAATCGGATAGTACAAAAACTAAAATTCAAGTATTCTAATTATTAAATACATTTATCTAATATCTAAATAGAACAAATTTCATGTCTAAATCAATGGTCCAAAACACATAAATCTGCCATCAAAATGACATAAGATACAAATGAGTTATCTACTATATTAATAAAACAGGTTGAAAAGCAATCTTACTCTCAAAATTGCTTAAAACCTGCCACCTGGAAAATAATTTTGATCTAACGAGCCTGGATGTATTCCCCTTCTAAGCATTTACCGCGCAAAAAATTTGGGCGGCATTACTCTATGATTCTTCATTTGGTATCACAACATAAAACAAACACACACAAATCCTCTCAGGATCCCCTTCTCGAAACCCTAACCGAAAAACACCATTAGACCAGTCAACAATTAACCCTCCTCAATTAATTGCACCAAATATTTTAAAACAAAAATCTCCCCTAAATCATTTAATCCCAAATTTGAAAACTGGATCTCATTTACAAGCCTAAAAAAAATTCAATGAATTTGAAAATTAAAACAAAAAATTGATGTTGTGTTTTTGATCGTTGTGTCTGGGGATTAGAATGGAGCATGTTCCGATTGATTAGGTTGTTCGATTATTGAAGACAAATTATGCCGACGACCTAACTGAGGTTATTAATTTTCTTTAATACTTTTTTGTCTCAGTTACATGTTCTTATTTTAACCTGATATGATAACAATTACATGTTCATGTTTTTTTTTCCATTATTGTGATTGTTTTAACCTGGTATGTTTAATATGTTGTCAATTTTATCAATTACATCTTCATGTTTTTTTGATGATGATGATGTTCCAATAAATAATTGAAAACTGGATATCATTTACAATCAGGTGTTTCATGAAGAGGTCACCAAATGTTTGATGAAACGTCTAAGATATAGGATATTAAGGAAGGGGTAAATGCTTAATACCTGAATATACATGTATTTGTTTGTTCGTATAAGATTGCATAATAGGTGATATTGATTATTATTAATGAGTTAGAAGTAGAAGGTGTTTGGGATTGGTTAACTAAACTACTATGCTAAATTTAAACTCAAATCAGTATTTTTGAGTGTTTCGCTTTTTGATAAAATTACAGTGTAATTAAGTAGTTCAAATTTAACAGGTTGTTGATTGCTTATATTTTCTAAGCATAAATTTTCTCAGATTGATAACAATGAAGAGGCGAGTAATTTTAAGAACTTGAGGAATTCATTTTATTGTAGTAGCTTGTGAATTTGTGATATGTAAGGATTTGAAAATGTAATAAGACTAAGCTACTTTTTGATTTTTTTAGGAAGATGGTGAAGCTGAACATGATAAAGATTAGAGTTGTGGCAAGGATTGATGCTCAGAATTAGACTATGACATGGAAAGGAGGATACAGTATGGAAGCTAAAGTGTGAGTTTTTTTTTTTTTTTTTTTTAAATTAATTGTTGTAACTGTGGAAAACTAGAAGGGGGGTTGAATAGTTTATCGGTTTTTCGTTTGTATTATCTTTTAAAACTTTACGTGATATCAAAGATAGTAACTAATATGCAATAAGTAAAATGCACGAATAGAAAGAAACAATCAAACCACAACACGAATGTTTATCGTGGTTTGGCTACAATGACTCTTTTCCTTGCCCTACTCCATGCCCCGAGTATCCAAATCGAGAGTTTCTTTCACTAGTCAACAATCTCCTTTCACCGACGAAGAAAACCTTACACGTCGCTTACACAAGATTACCGACACAAAGCTAGATGTCGAGTTCTTTTACAAGTGTACAACCACTCCCGTCACACTATGTATTTTGAGGACTAAAATACTAACCGATCACTACTGAAAATACACAATTAAATGAGGTGCAAACTACAATAAGTTTACACAATGCTAAGCTAACAAGTCTTGCAATGTTTAGTGGAAACTTGTAACTTTTGATATGAACTTGTGAACTTCTTTGCTACAAAAGAGGATCACACAAATGAGATGTTAATGAGTTAGATGAATGAGATGAGTATGTATCTGTAAAAGTATAATGGTAACTGGTAAGTGATGAATGATTTCTTGAGAGTTGTTTGCTATTTATAGCCAAAAACCAAACAGCTGTCTGGCAGACCAGGCGAAACCAAAATACGGGTTCCGCCCGTGTAACCCTAGGGTTCTGCCGGGTCTGACAGCAAGATGTTCAAGAAATCTTTCTATATCTAGCAATGTCACATCAAGATCTTCTAAGTCAACACAAGATATATTGAGTAAGAATCTTTCCAAAATATGCAAAGATCTTTCCAAAAGTCAACTCATAGATTTTGGAAATCTTTCCAAGATTATGCATGATGTAAGCTATGATGTCATGTAACATTTTCTACTTTTAGAAATGTAAATGTAGCAAATGTTTATATGAAATAAAATCTAGTTATGCAAGACTTAAACTATAATCATGCTTTGTTAAAAATTAAAACTTACACTTTGTCGTTAACAAAACTTAGTAAAGATCGTAAAATATATGTTAATACAAATAATGTCAAAAACGTTATTCGCATTATTCGATCTTCTTGTGTTTTGATAATCACAAAATATAAAGACATGTTACGTAAAGTTACGGTTAATAAGTTTTTAACCGAGGAAACTCGTTGCTTCCACGAAGCTTCTACAACGTCACTTCAAGTATAAACAAACTTTATACCGTTATTAGTTTGGTGATCAAAGAAGTTTTATTTGCTATAAACTTACATTTTTAAGTTTGAGAAAACATTTTAACAAAAGTATTTTTGTGTTTTTAAAGAAATGTTTTATTAAGAAAATATATTTGAATTCAAATGTGTAACATCTAATTTTCCCCCCAATCAGCTAAAACTGCATCAGATAAGTTTTCACCACGTCATGACAATTTTTGTCTGGACGGTCCCTTAAAGGGAATGGCGGTCCTTTAGTGATAAAGGACCGTCACCTATTTACGGGACCACCGGACCAGTCCTGTCTATAAATATTGAACTGTTACACTTCAGAAAATAAGGTTTTTCACACACAAAACTTTCTGTTTTTATTTTTGCGCGTTATAATACTTGATGCAAAATATAAATATGGATTTTGTTTTAAATGTATTTTCATTAGTATACTCTTCATCAAATATTATATAACACGAAAAAAATATTTAAGGTTAAAGTTGCAAAGAAAAAGTCAAAATAGACTATGTTTTTGGACGAAGGGTGTAATAAGGTATATTAAGAAATGTTTTAAGCCCTTGAATTTTTTTTTATTATAACGTTTTCAAGTTTATTCGAATTATTATATAATGGTTTATATTATTAATGATACTTAATTTTGTTATTAAAAAAGGGGAAAAAATAGATGAAGGTCACTTTAGTGTGGTAAAAAGTCGTCAGTAAGTCGTCGGAGAGAGAAGCTGATGTAACAGGCAAATGAAAATTGTTGGAGGTCACTGGTGTGCCTAGTCTATGCCATGGAGAGAAAACGAACATATGCATCATTTAACTGAACATTTATAACATGTCGTTGGTAAATTTATAAGGTGCATTAAATTCTTATTTTTTAAGAAAATGATTATGCATATTGAAATATATTAATTGTTGTGATTACGGAACTCTTGTTTGGTGGTCTTGAAATCTTAGCAACTAAACATTATAAATAGATATGTCTTTGTAGTTCAAAAACATACATCTCAAATTCTAAATATTGAAACGTAACGAAGAGATATGGTGAATGCTTTGCTCAAGATCGCGTTTTTAGCCATATTGGTGCTCAATTCTTGTGGTATGTTTGTTAGTGCAATACCAAAAGTCAAGGCTCAAAAGTTGGCTCCAACGAATGTTGTCGAAGTTACAAAAATACAAGTCATATCCCCAAAGATCTCCAAAAAATGCTATTCTACGGAAGAATGTACTTGCCTACCTGGTTTTTATGCACTATGTCATGAACAAAAGTGTGAATGTATACCTTACTAGTATGTAAAACTTATGTTGCTTCTCGAAATAATAAAATAAAATTCTTAGTCTCGAAAACATTGCAAATAAAATCCATGTTTAGATCAACATTAACACTTTTACTCATCCAACAATTATAACATTATTTCCATTATTGGTATATATATATATATATATATATATATATATATATATATATATATATATATATATATATATATATATATATATAATGGGGTTTCATTTTGTATCTTGCTGCCTCGCGTCTCGGTATTTAAAATATATTAAAATTCATAATATGATTGAACCAATTACCAAAATCTACATACTGCATATAATGGAGGAAGACATTTTACTCCATTAAATATAATTTTATGTTTTGACGAATTCCAATTAATATGAAATATGTAAAAATAGTCAATGCTATGTATAATACACTAAAAAAATCTTCTACACGTAATTATTTAAAACATTCATTCATGTAAGTTTAATGCCAAGTTTGTTTTGGTTATGGTCATTTATTTTTTTTAATTGCATATTAAAAAACATTTATCATATATTTATGTATTTTAGTACGAGTTTAGTGAAAACATAATCATTTTGCAAATAAATTTGTTTGAAAAGAATCGTACATGTTATAGTACAAAGATTTTCATGTGATTTATAAAGAATGAGTATGTGTAATTTTTGATGCCGTAATTTATATAAGCAACCTAAAATATATTATTAATCATATATTACAAGAACTCATATATATATATATTTCTTTATGTTTACACATTAAATAATATTTTGACAAAGTATACACAACATTTACTAATTAGCAAATACTTTTCACCGTCAATAATCACAACCTCGTAATACTACTGACCACCATTTTCGTATCATCATTGCATCGTGATGCATAGGTGTTTGACATTTTAATATGAAATAGCGGGGGATAGATTATTTTCCAAAATTCTTGTCATACGTAAACTCATTTTCACAATAATATAATACGCCAAAGTAAATGATTACATGGTACCCACCGCTGAAATGCGCGGGTTCCTTGCTAGTATTAATAATTAACACCTAACAAAATTATAACCGGACAATGATCATGATAATGAATGAGCATGGCGTTATTTCATTTTAAGTTAAGTCATATCCAAATTAAGATGGTTGGCGGACTGGTGTGGTCTCTGATGAGGCGAAAAATGTTACGCTTTTAGGGGGTCATTTAAGCCCTAAGTCGAGATAATATGATCAAATATTGCCTCAAATCGTTCCTTTTGTCATTTTAGGTACTTTTGAGAAGAAATCTAGAAAACGGTGTATTTTGGACGTTTTTAGAGTAAAAAGTGAAGAAAACGACAAAGTCCCAAAACCAAGCTGGAATTTGTACCTGACGGTGTCACAATCCAAGGGTGACGGCGTCAAGCTTTGACAAAGAGGTGGATATGTAGTTTACACGAGACGCGCCAGAGAAGAATTTTACAAATAAGGCGTGATGGCGTCAGGCTTTAAGCCACACAGGCGGTCACGTTATAAGCTAAAGTGAGACGGTCCAACGCAATTTAAAGAGTGACAGCGTCAGAAGTGGATCTAGGCAATCCGAGAACAAGTTTGGCGGCGAGCTAACGGCATCAGAATTTACTCTTGACGCCGTCAGAATGTAATCTCTATATATAGTTTTCTATTTTTCATTCATGAAGAGAGAACTTTTGGGAGGAACTTGGGATAAACCCTAGGTCGAATTTTACACTCTTTGTAAGGGTTTTTCACCCTTATTTCATCCATGCTTAATTAAAGATAAGTCTCCCATTAATTATTCTATATGTCTATGTGTTGTTTGATTCTATCTTATGCTTGTCTTTTAATTAACATGCTAGGCTAGGTTTGTTTGTGTTTGCTTAGATGTAATGAAACCTAGTTATTGATTGTTGATTTGTTGTTTGTAATTATTTGTTGTTCGATGAATGATATTAATGTTAGGATTAAGAAAACTAGCTAATCTCCTTTGGTAACTTGCTTGAACGTCTTAAGAAAGATGAATTGTACGTGTACTGCGGTTAACTGGATGTGTTTAATGCATAAGTGAATATTAATGAGGTCATGATAGGATACTTGACGTGTCGTCATAGGAAGAGATAGGATCTTATAGAGTTGGGGAAGGACGTCTTCGTACCTTGCGAAGATAAAACCTTACTGCAGCATCAGATATTAAAAACTTGAGACACAAACCTTCATACCAAATTAGTCCCACATGCTGCACCAATCGCATACCAACACACCGATCCAATTTAAGGCACCTATAAACTCTGACCATCACCGAACCATGTGCAAAGAAAACGACAGATCATGTTGTACTCAGTACCATCAACCAATAACGGACAAACCAATCTTGAGAATAATTCCCAAAAACAATACCATGATGTCATCGACCATCAAAAAAATGGACCAATTTAATATTCACATGCGTAATCAATTAACCCCACTCAACCTATGTGTAGAATCACCCAATCTCATGCACTATAGACAATCAGTTAATGAATTGACATTCCAAAATATCTATGTTGCACCGACCCATGTTCTCTTCTTTTCTTTGTAAAAGTGACCGACGCATGTGTAGAATTAATAACTTAGCTAATCCATGATCGGTATAAACAGGGGCGGAGCCAGGATATTTCCTAAAGGAGGGCAAAAAAAAATTCTTTTTACTATTGTGAGCCAAAAAAGAAAAGAAACTTGTGCTAAAATGTCGCAATTTTTTTACCAAACAATAACAACTAAATTCGTCAAACTAAAACAACTCGAACCGAGAATCTAATATTTTAGGCAGCATTATAAATACCAACTTAGCAATAACTTAGCAATAACTTTTCATCAAAAATTCAATCGCTCCAAAAAGCTTCCATGGCACACAAGAGAGAATTTATCAACTTATCATTAAGCTCATCCGAATCCTCTGATTCAGGGTATGATACCCCTGAAGATAGGATGCCACCACCTCCTTATTTACCACCATATCGACCACCAAGGCGTGGGTGTAGAACCAAAGAACAAGCCAGGAGAGTCAATAAAGACATCAATGCTAAGTATCTCCCTTGGCATAGAGATTATAAGCCTCCTCAAGCAACTAATCCACCACCAGCACCACAGCCACCACCAGTTGGTCAAACATCACAGCCACCACCAATGTATTACCCAGCAGAAGAATACATGCCAAAAGCTTTATTGAAAGCTTTAAGTGCTCATTTAACAAAATTGCAATCTGAGCCTTCATGGGAAGAAACCAGGCCTCCAACACCAGATACTGCAACTCAAGCACCAACATCACCAGCAACAAGAGCTCCACCAGCAACAAGCCCTACTCCTCAGTCTCAAGCTCCACAAGCAGAAGGATCTTCTAGACCTAGGGAAGTTGTTATAGGTTTAGCCTGTCCAAGAGTATGGAGTATTGCAACAGAATCCATGGGCAGGAACAGGACAATGCCAGATGCTCAAGACTTGATTAGAGCTTTCACCAGGGTTGCACAAGAACAAGACAAAAGAGAGTCCAAGGCAAAAGGAAAACGCCCCATGTAGTAGCTGTTAGGGTTAGGTGTCAGGTGTCAGGTGTGTTAGGGTCAGTTGTGTTTTGTTATCTTTGATGTTGGATATCAGCCTTGTAATAACCTTTTGAATGAAAATGCACTGTTCTTATTTAACTTTATTTCAATCTTTGAATAGCTCAAAAGAACACCATAATCACTTGACTTGACCCTGCAAAAGATTAGTCCAACACACAAACACAAACAGAGCACTATGCTGCTTAGTTATACTCTAGCAGTAGAGTATGAGCAGCAGAGTTTAACCAGCAATAGAAACAACTTATTAAGACCAATAGCAGTGCAAAATACTTGTACAAAACTTTAACAAGACATAAAGAGACAAGTTTTTCAGAGATTTTTCATACCAATAGTTGCAACTAAAAACTGAAATCTACCCACATCAAAATGTTTAGTAAGTAGATCAGCAACATTTAGATCAGTATGAATTTTAACAACTTGTATTAATTTCTTTTCATAGCAATCTCTGATAAAATGATGTCTTATCTCAATATGTTTAGTTCTAGAATGAAAAACAGTATTTTTGATAATGCACAATGTACTGCTATTGTCAATGTAAATTTTGGTGTTCATAAAATTGTACCCATAGTCCAGCAATTGGTTTTGCATCCAAAGTACTTGACCACAGCAGCTTGAAGCAGCAACATACTCTGCTTCTGTTGAAGAATTTGCCACCACAGTTTGTTTCTTGCATTGCCATGACACCAATCTTTTTCCCAAAAACTGACAACCTCCTGTTGTGGATTTTCTATCAAAGCTAGCTCCAGCATAATCACTGTCTGAATATGCTTCCAACTCAAATGGTGAATCTTTAGGATACCAAAGCCCCAATTTGGGTTGTTGCCTTAAGTACCTAAAAATTCTCTTTACTGCATGAAGATGAGACTCTTTTGGAGTAACCTGATATCTTGCACAAGCACATACAGCAAACATAATGTCTGGCCTTGAAGCTGTAAGATACATCAATGACCCAATCATGGACCTGTACAAGTGAACATCCACCTCTTTACCAGATTCATCATTTACCAATGGCTTTTCTTTGTCATGAGTTGTCTTTGCAGGTTTGGCATCTTCAAATCCAAACTTTTTGAGAATCTCAGCCACATACTTATCTTGGCTGATAAAAATGCCATCATTCAGCTGTTTAACTTGCAACCCTAAGAAAAATGTAAGTTCACCCATGGAACTCATAGAGAACTTGTCTTTCATAATCTTCTCAAATTCCTCACACATAGCCTTGCTTGTTGAACCAAAGATGATATCATCTACATATACTTGAACCAATAAAATATCACCTTTGTTCTTCTTAATGAACAAGGTTTTATCAATAGTACCCTTCTTATATCCACAATCCAGCAGATAAGTAGATAGCTTTTCATACCATGCTCTGGGAGCTTGATGCAAGCCATATAGTGCTTTCTCAACCTTGTAAACTCTGTTAGGAAAATCAGGATCTTCAAAACCTGGTGGTTGCATCACATATACTTCTTCCTTGATTTCCCCATACAAAAAAGCACTTTTAACATCCATTTGATACACCACAAAATCTTTGTATGAAGCATAAGCCAAAAATAGTCTGATAGCTTCAATTCTTGCCACTGGAGCATATACCTCATCATAATCAACACCTTCTTGTTGTGTGTATCCTTGAGCAACCAATCTTGCTTTGTTTCTAATCACAATTCCTCTCTCATCTCTTTTACATCTGAAAACCCATTTAGTACCAATTGCCTTCTTCCCATTTGGCAACTCAACTAAGGTCCAAACTTCTTGTATTCTGAATTGAAGAAGCTCTTCCTGCATTGCTTCTAACCAGCTTGAATCAGATAATGCCTTATAAACATTTTTGGGTTCCATTTGTGATAGAAAACAAGCAAAGAGACAATTTTGCAGATCTTTATGACTGTTCCTTTGATGTAAAGATCTTGCAAAGAAAGCTTTGTGTAAGCTATCTTTTTGCTCTTTAGTCATTCTTCTAGTTTGTACAGAGGATGATGGATCACCCAAAATATTTTCTTTGGGGTGAACTTTGTGAACCCTTGTAGTTTTGGTTGGACTAACTGGAATATTGAGTTCCAAATTAGTAATATCAGCTTCAGCTCCAAAGATACTTGGATCAAGGGATTCATCATCAGTATCAGTATAAATCTCTGTCAAACCAGGTGGAGTGGAATCATCAGGGTATGTTGAATCAGCAAAAGATATACCCTGTGAAGTTGGAAACTTTTGTGTAGCAGTAGTGTTGCTTGGTCCAGCAGCAGAGTGCTTATTAGCAGTAGAGTCAGGAAGACTGCTGCTAGGAGTAGTTTCCTTAACTGGTTCCACAATTTCATCACTTACAGGTGTAGAATCTTGGACAACATCATCTTTTGAACTGCTTTCCTCTTGTGTAGGAGAACCATTTGATCCAAGCTTCAACTTTTCAATCAACACAAACTCATTCTGTGAACCAGCTTCCTTAGCAGCAGAGTTAGTTGATTGATTTCCTGCAAGATGATTAGTATCCAAAACAACCACTGGCACATAATTCATGGTTTTGGTTAGCATATCAATATTAAACAACCATTCTGGGCCAGTTCCTGCACTATTGCTTTTACTTTCATCAAATTCAACATGCAGGTTTTCTTCCACAAACTTTGTTCTTTTATTGTATACTCTATAAGCTTTACTGCTCACAGAATATCCAACAAAGTATCCTTCATCAGCCTTTTCATCAAACTTGCCTAGTTGGTCTTTGGTATTTAAGATAGTAATAGGACACCCAAATGGTCTAAAGAATGCTATCATAGGCTTTTTACCATGAAATAATTCATAAGGGGTCTTATTATGAGGCTTAACTATCTTACTTCTATTTTGAACATAGCAGGCAGTGTTCACTGCTTCAGCCCAAAAAGGTATAGGTAGTTTTGAATCTGACAACATAGTCCTAGCAGCCTCTATTAGTGTCCTATTTCTCCTCTCAGCTACACCATTTTGTTGAGGAGTTCTAGCCACACTATACTGTCTTACAATACCCTTACCAACACAGAACTGATTCATGATATGATTTTTAAACTCAGTTCCATTGTCACATCTAATAATCTTAACCTTGTGATTCATCAGGTTTTCAACTCTAGTTATAAAGGCCTTAAGTATTTCAGTTGTTTCATCCTTTTTAGCTAGAAAGAATACCCAAGTAAACCTGCTATAATCATCTGTGACAACTAGACAAAATTGCTTCTTATTCAAACTATTCACATAAACAGGCCCAAATAAATCCATATGAAGCAAATGCAAAGGCTTATCAATAGTGTTCACAGCTTTGGACTTAAAAGATACTCTGTGCTGTTTACCCTTTTGACAGGCAACACAGGTTTCATCATTTTCAAACACTTTTGTAGGTAAACCTCTTACAAGGTTACTTTTTACCAATTTGTTCATAGTTTTGAAATTTAAGTGTCCAAGTCTTCTATGCCATAATTTGGATTCATCAAAAGTGGCTTTAGCAAAAAGACAAGTCACATCTCTTCTAGGAACAATATTCTTTATAGAGTTAATTGCATTTTTGGTCCCTGAGGTTTGGCCAAATTGCATGTTCGGTCCCAATCCTTTTGAAAGTGCATTGGACGTCCCCAAAATGAAGTTTCAGTTGCAGTATTGGTCCCTGGCCCCACACGACGTTATTGCTCCTCCGTTAGTTACCCCATGTGCTATGCACGCGAGGGTTTTTTAGTCATTTTACCCCACTAAAATCCAAAAACCCACCCAAACCCCACACAATCTATTTTTTTTATCCCCATCTGTTTGACTTCTCATTCTAAACCAATTTAATCGAACCCTAATTTCTCTTACTCCCAATCCTTTTTCAATCCTATGACTGCAAAAACCATCCTTTAAGTTTGACAACATAAAATGGCGAATGGAATTCAGGAGTGGTATTTTCGTAGTGATGAAGATTTTGATCCTTATACGCGTTATGGTAACCACTTGAAATTAATTTACTCTTTTTTGGTTGACATTTTATTATTTTATTAACTTATAATCTAAAACTGTTTTATTCTGAAACAGCCAATCATCCCCACATTTTCTCAATGAAGGTTCATCATGGTGGAAGGTTCACAAAGAGCCCTAATAGGAAGTATGTTAATGGTAAGATTCAATATGTGGATTTGGTAGATAGTGAACACCTTACAGTTGAGGTGATTAATTCCATTGTTGTGTTGTTAAAGTATGATCCAAAGCAAATCATGTTTTATCATTTCAAGATACCTAGGAAAAACTTAGACTGGGGACTTAGACCATTGGCTTTTGATATTGATATTGTAAACTTGATTAACTATGTTTCAAAGCATAAGCTGATAGAAGTTTACATTGAACATCATGAATCCACAGTTGAGTCATTTTACATGCCTTATTTTAAGGAAGGAGTAGTAATTAATGAGATAGAAGAAGATGCTGATATAATTGATTTGGATCCAATTAAGGCTAAGGAAAAAACATTACCTTGTTCTAAAAAACAATTGGCTATTGAGTGGATTAATGAGGTTAATGATGAGCATGTTATGAATGAGCAGGGTAGTGGTGTTAACATAGATGTGGGTAGTGACAGTGAGGCTGATGTGGATATGGTAGATAAGGAAGGTGTGAATGATCATGTTAGTAGTGATAAGGGTAGTGGCAGTGAAGCTGATGTGGATATGGCAGATAATGAAGGTGTAAATGATGACGATGATGTTAGTAATCAGCAGGGTAGTGATAATGAAGGTGATGTGGATGTGCCAGATGATATTATAGATGATGAACACATAATTGATGAGGTTGAGGTTAATATGAGTGGCTTTATGTTTAATGCTGATGAAGAAGGTGAAACTGGGGCTAATGTTGGTGCATTTCAACAAGAAGTAGTGACTGTAACAGAAAATGATATAGAGGTTATAGACTTTGATTCTTATGATAGTGATGTTGGTGAGGACAGTAATAGTGTGAGGAGATCAGCGCTTAGGAAGTTAAAGAAAGAAGGGAAAAAAACTGCTGCACAAAGCATGATTGCGAACTTTTTCTTTGTTGGACAGGAGTTCCCTAACAAGGAAGTGGCTAAGAATAGAATTAAGGCACACATTGTAGAGACAAGGAGAAACATTAAGCTTACTAAAAATGATGGTGTCAGGCTTAGGGCAAATTGTTTTGGCACCATTCCAAGTTTGACTATTTGTGGACAAGAGGAATCTTTGGAAAGCAAAAGTAGACAAGAACAGGGTAAGAAAATTGTAAAGGGAAAAAGTAAGGGCAAAAATGTAATTGAACAAACTAATGAGGACAATAAATGTCCTTGGGTCTTGTATATTCACTATTTCACAGATAGCCAAAAATGGGTGGTTAGGACATTCAAGGAGGAACATATAAAAAAATACTGTATAGTTGTATACTTGTATAAAAATTATATACAATATGTTCTGGTATGCAATGTTATGCAATCTTATATAAAAAATTATATACAATATGACAGGTAGGGCACACTGTGACTTACTTATCAACAACATTTGTGAAGTTTTCAATAGACAGTTATTAGATGCTAGGGACTCCCCAATCATATCTGCTTTAGAGTATACAAGAGCGTACCTTATGAAAAGGATTGTGATTGTCCAAAATGTCATTGAAAAAAGTGAAGGTCCACTTACACCTGCTGTTACAAAACTCTTTAAATATACCAAAGAAGCTGCTGTAAACTATCTGGTGGAATGGAATGGTTTAGATTTATATCAGGTAAAAGGACCTCATGGTGATCAGTGTGTTGTAAACTTAACTGATAGGAATTGTTCATGTAGAAAGTGGGAAGTTTCTGGTATCCCTTGCAGACATGCAGTAGCCTGCATCTATGATATGGGAGATCATGGAATGGATGTTGGAATACCAGAAGATTGGGTCCATCCTGCATATAGGCTAGATACTTGGAAAAAGCAATATTCCTTTAAGATAAACCCTGTGAATGGAAGAAACTTATGGGAGAAACAAGAGTGGCCAACAACTTTGCTTCCACCTAAGATAAAGGTTCAGATTGGTAGGCCACCCAAAAAAAGAAAGAAGAGTGCTGGTGAGGAAGAAAAGGTGGTCAAGGATGGGAAGATGACTAGGAAAGGGCTACAGGTAACTTGTACAATATGCAAAACCAAAGGACACAACAAAAGGGGATGCAAGTCAGCAAAAGCCTCTTCAAGTCAGTCAAAGTCAAGCAAAGTTCAGGCCTCTACAAGCCAAGCAGCAACTGGGAGTGATGGTTTTAAAAGAACAAAGAAGGATGCCAACAGATGCTTGACTCCCACAAAGAAGGCTTGATGTGTCTACTTTCCAATGTCTTTTGTTTCAAACAGTCTACCATGTTTCTGTATTTGCACTATTATGTTTAAGTCTTTTGCACTATGATGTTTCTGTATTTGCACTATTATGTTTAAGACTTATGGCACTTTATCAAGTATCAACTCTATGTATGTTTGCAGTTTGTGACTTATGGAACTTTATGAGTTTATGACTGTTATGTTCAAGTATTTGCACTTAAGAGTATGTACATTCTTCATAGTGTTAAACCATTACATCTGTTAAACAATTCTTCATTTAAATGCATATGATAATACAAAAACAAATTGACCATTACATCTGTTACATCTTTTGGTCAATTCTTTCACATCAAACTAAACCTACATAAACAAATACAATAAAAAGATGATCCAACTGCAAATCAAACATTTCTTCAACCTTCCATTTTGAAGGACCAACGCATTGTTTGCTTCTTCAAGACGATTGCGTCCCCGTAGCAACCCAGAAATGATGTTCACTGCTCGAGCACACATAGGTGGATCCATCCAATCAAAAAACCCACAACCATCCTACAATCATTCATATTTGAATTATTCACCATTAAAAAAGATGAAAAAAACAACTAAATTGAAAACTTACCAATTGGGGGCAAGAGTAAAAACGACGCCCAGGGTTTAATTGAGTCCATGAGGTGCGAATGACTGCACGCAAATTACAGTGACAATACACCATTTTTGATGAAATTATTAGGGTTATGTTTTAGGGTTTATTGGGATTGATTTGGGAATTTAAAATGTGGGTGGGTAATGTTTATATAAAAGAAAGAGTAGATGGTGACCGTTGTGGGGTTTGGGTGGGTTTTTGGATTTTAGTGGGGTAAAATGACTAAAAAACCCTCGCGTGCATAGCACATGGGGTAACTAACGGAGGAGCAATAACGTCGTGTGGGGCCAGGGACCAATACTGCAACTGAAACTTCATTTTGGGGACGTCCAATGCACTTTCAAAAGGATTGGGACCGAACATGCAATTTGGCCAAACCTCAGGGACCAAAAATGCAATTAACTCTTCTTTATATGATCACTGTATATGTTGTCATTCCTTGGAACTTTGAGCACCACATGCTTGGCATCTGGTAACTTAAAGTCAGAAGAAAGAACAAAACATTCAGTGTCAGTAAAAAGAACAAAGTTCTTTTTGTCACATATTTGTGAAACACTGAAGAGATTAAACTTAAGTCCTTGAACTAAAAGCACATTTTCAAAACTCAACTTTCCAGTTCTAAGAGTACCAATACCAATAATCTTTCCTCCTGTAGGATCATTCCCAAAAGCAACACTTCCTCCATCAATAGGCACAAAATCTTCAAGTTGGGAAATGTCACCAGTCATGTGTCCAGAGCATCCACTATCTATAATACCTTGATCTTTTAGCTTATCTTGTAGATTGCCCTGCATACAAAATAGAGAAATTAGTTTCACTTTTTGACCCAAGCCATTACTGACTTGGATCTGCCTTGTGCATCAACATAATTGTATTTAGTGAGATCCATTGATGCACTGTTGTTGTTGGAAACTTTAGTTAAAGCATTTGATTTTGGTTTCCAACTCCAACAAGCTCTTATACCACTTGTTGATCCCAGTTGAGAAGTTGATCTAGAATTATTATCTTAGATAAACCAAGACAATAATGTATAGAAGCTGACTTGTATGTAACCTTAATCACTATGCGGAATATAGTAATTAACTTAAGAAGAACACGAACACAAGTTATTTAGTCACAACCGCTAATTCCCAGGTCCATACTATTTTCTAAAACTCGATTTAATTTATTTAAGAACTTACTTGAAAACCGGTTTACGTTTAATTTTAATTTCATATCATAAACGTAAGTCATGAACAATCATAAAATTTCATAAATGCATAGACGCAATATTTATTTATGTTACCACATTTTCATTATTAATACTCACTCTTCATAATTGTAGATTGTGAAGACAATTATAGAATAATTCATTCGATATTTATTTAGTAAATGGTTTTTAACATGCACATGATCACACGAGTACCAATTGCTCCTAATACAATATATTATATTACGCTCTTACCTACTTACCAAAATGATTCCAAAGTGCCAAAAGTATTTCCTTGCGGCCTAATGTAATTTCTTCTATAGGAACCGTTTAAATACGGTAACCTTCGGTTAACTACTAAAACGCATACCCAACACATATTTTTACTACCCAATACACTCAAAATACATATTTTCCATGGGTCAAGATTCAATAAAAATCTCCCAAAGGAAACATGGAGCCCAGCC